>MDKI01080670.1:0-38801 GCA_005239505.1 Nicotiana paniculata
TCGTAGAAATAATGCCAAACCTCTCAGCCGTTATACATATCACAAGGAAACCAGCTCAAACAACCAATACTCTTTGCAAATAGTCACAACAATAACTCACAACAATTCAACAAGGCCAAATAGTCATAGAAACAATAATGAACATATAACGGTTAAGACAATGATCAAATAAGTGGGGAACGGGAAAAGGGATCATGTTTAACAATTAATTTGGGTGGTGCATAGATACTCGTCATCACACCTATACACCACGCACATGCATTTCACATAGCAAACAAGTGGAGAGTCCTATTCCTTCAAGCCAAAGTTAGACCAAACACTTACCTCAACTCCGCAGGCCACTCACTGCTCAATTATTACTTTTCCTTTTGAATTCACTTCTACTCGTATCTTACGTTAAAAATCAACAATTTTAGCCTCAGTTTTGTAGATAGTATTGACTAATTCTTTGAAAGAGTCTCTCAATTCATGTGTATGAGACACCCATATTCCACTAACGAACCTCAAATATGGACAACTATTATCCCTCTCACTGTTGCTCTAAAAAACAGAAGCCATATTTAAGAAGTTGGAACTCAAATCATCGATAATACTGAGCATGCGTCTATGTCTCTTTGTGATTAACCGGCCTAGATACAAACTTCAAAAAAATATAGTAGTAAGTAATAAAAACCCTTATTTGTTTCTCATTCATAACAATGTCTAATGTTGCAGATCATGAGGAAAACATTGATCTATTTGTCACATTTTGATCACGAAGATACCGAAAAGCAGGTGCTTCCCTTAAAGCTATCTTCTTTAAAGTATTAAGTTTGTCTTTGGCATGCTGAAATTTCTCAAAAGCATAATCAGTTGTAATTTGAGAAAGGTTAATTTTCAGTTAAATGCTATTAATTATTCATTATGGAGGTGGGTTCAATAGCTACTCTAAAGCTTCGAGCGTCATTGTCTTTGCTATTACTTTTTCATATAATTCTGCTAACCTAAACTAAGAGTCATCGAGATTTTAGGACTCTATCTGTTGTTGGCATCCGCGCAAAAACAGTCATGATACAATCAACTCTTATACTATACAAATTCTATAATAATATACCTCTTGTATTTATATTTTAAAATAAAGAACTTATGTCCCTAATATGGATATATTCTTGAGTGATATTTTCATTTTGCTAAGGTGAATAATTAGGTGTATTAAAATACAGTCACAAAAATTATGTACTTGATTATATGAAATTTAAGGCGGACGATAAACATTTATTCAATTATTTGATTAAAATAGATGATAAATATACACATATATCTTTCAAAATATTTAAATGGGAAATGACTCACAAATCACTTAATAAGATAGACCAATAATATTAATAATTCTATTGGATGTTAAACACTTACACAATTTGTATTTTCTAAATTATAGTAACATTTTATTATGTAGAATTTCTTGTTTTAATTTTGTTTGCTATTTATTATTCCACTTCAAATTATCTCTAGATTTATTAAGTTGGATGTCGTTCATTTTGGTGGAAGATTTCCATTTGTATAATGGGTTTAATAGTTTTTCCATTCTAATATTTCTTTTCTTATATTTTCACATAAAAGCTCTTCGTGTTCACGTCCGGACTGCGCACGCAAATCGAGGTGACTAAAATTAATGTTTTTAAGGCTAATGGGCTCGGAATGGTGTCTCAAATCATAAAATGATCCCTTTGGGTCATCACATAGCGTATCAGTAATTGATGTACAAGGAGAATTTTTACCCTTTTTAGAATTGTACTAGGGATAAAATTCTCCTACCATATAAAAGGAAAATTTCTTATTTCAATAGGGACATTGTAACACGCAAACCAAGGCAATTGAAATTAATTTTTCTGCTTTCCAACTATTGCAAAGTTCTTATTTTATTGTTATTCTTTATGCAGAATTGGCTTCGAATTGAGGGTCTGATCGAGGGCAAAAATGAAGTTCAGCTTAAATCCGAGCCAGGCATTAACGTTACAACTGGTTTGATTATTCCTTTTGTCTTTAACTTGTTTATCTAACATTCTTGATTATTTGGGTTGAATCAATCCACATATCTTTAAAATCGCGCGTAAATTAATCTTTTATCCATTTTAAGGGTAAACAACCATAGTTTATTTTAAGTATGTCGAAAGTATCAATCTAATTTTGAACAACTAACTATTTAGCTCATGTTTACACTCCTATAATAGTGGCAACGAAGTGTTCTATTTATGTCATTCTCCCTTGTCTTTCGTTTCATCATATTATCATCCACTTAAATCAATTCATTAGAGTTGTATTTTGCCATTTCAATTGCGAAATGATTGATAAAAGAGGAATTTTCTGAAATCACTGTAGGTAGGGGTGTTAATGGTTCGGTTCGGTCGGTTATTTTATAAAATTTGTATCATATTAATTTTTTTGGTTATTTTATTATGTATAATCAAAATTAGACTTTTCTAAATCGTCTCAATCATGCCAGTTTCTCTTCGCTATCGGTATGGTTCGGTAAATATTCAGTAATTTTTTTTTAATTTCATGTGAAAGTCACTAGTAAAAATAGAATACAATTACATACGTACTTTTATAGGACATAGCAAAATTCTCTAAATACTTTTACAGTTTAAAAGGTAATGAATTAAGAAATATGAAAGATGGGTAGATTATAGATCCATTAACTATTCTAAATATACAAAAAAAAATATAAATTACACGAGTGAAAAAATATTAAAAACTAAGTTGGAATTCAAGAAGGCAAAATAGCCTAATAAACACTTCTACTTGTCCCGCTTTGTCATCCCGGTCCCGGTACTCTATGAAGTTTCATCCAGACACTCGTAGTTTTTAAAATACATTACTTTGAACCCCTCCAGCCTCGCGTGTTCTTCAAACACACGATGTGGATGACACATCATAGTCCACATCAGATTTTTAATGACACATCATTCTTTTCTTTTTTTTAATTTAATTTCAAAAATTTAATTTTTTTTCCTTTTTTTCACTCCACTCCTCCCCGACCCTTGACCACCTATCTCTATTTTTTAGAGTAGAAACAACACCATGATTTTACCGTCTTTACCGGCAGCAACACCACGGTGGACAACTAAAACCCACCATTTTTCAACTTTTCATCGTCCATCTCCCTTTTGGAGATTTTTGTCAAATGTCGCTGCCCACTACTTCAAATCCATCGTGTAAATCACCTTTGGACTTCTTTCCTCCATTAATGCTAATGCACCACCACTGAAATACCTCAATATTTTCATATATCCACACTATTTTATATTGTATACCTTCACCCTCCAAAACCGTTGGATCTCCAGCACCTCACCATAAATTACCCAAAAATTTATGTTTTCAACTTCACTCATCAAATAAAATCCCACCATTAAATTAGAAGTGTTTATTAGGCTATTTTGCCATTCAAGAATAAAGTCTATAGAAGATTAAATATTCAAAAAGATAAATCAAAATCATACGAAAGGAAATATATTCAATACATTGTAGTTTGCTACTCATAATCACTACAATACCTTGTTTCTTTCTAGTGAACATACCGAAAATAATTTAGTTTCAATAGGAGTAGCATAATAGGTTTGAGAATTAGGATTTTGAGTTTAATTACTTGTTGGCTTGCAACTGTTTCATAATTCCAAGGCCCAAGAAAAAATTTAACGCATTATTATTTTAAATTTAATATATAAATATATTTTCACATTGTAAATTTATTCATTACGGTTCGGTATTTTTTCGATTTATTTTCATAAAATAAAAAATTTACCCTAATTATTGGTACGGTTATAGATTTATATAAAAACCTACCCTAAAATTCGGTTCGGTAAGGTACGTTTCGATTGGTTTAGTCGCTTTTTAAATATTCATTGACACCCCTATGTAAAATTTCCTTGATAAAATCTAGTAGGAGAACTAGTTTCATCATGTACGCCAGCAAATTCTAATGGGCTTTACTATGGTTTTTTAGCCCATTTGTAACTGCTCAGATATAATGGACCGGTCCATGAGAACGTTCAGTGGAAGTTTAACACAAAGGATCTTTACACAAATAGCCCCCGAATTAACTGTCTATTTTTTAGCCGATATACATAAATTATACAATAATTACATATGATTAACGCAAATTATAAATTTATTATATAGATATATATTGTACACTGTCAGATATTTTTAGCTTAAGCGATTGGATAGACGGCTATTTAGATTACCCAATCGCTTAAACTAAAAATAGCTAACGAAAATAAAATATAGGTGTAATTCATTGTGCTGAACATCGACAATAATTTTTATATTTATTGATTCGATGTAAATGCTGAGTGCGGGTAAATCTTTTCAGCGTGTATCAATTAGCTTTCTTTAATTCAATCAAATTCCATGTCTCGCCAGCGACAATCTCGGCCAACCACAAATTATATAAGAATGAAAAATTCAACAGTTCTCGATGACAAACAGTATGAACAACTGATGTCTTAGATATTTCCTTATTAGTTATCGGTGCAGCAGTTTGGTTGGCAGATGAGGAGTTCGGATAATTAGTCTATGGATGATTGGGACGTGATGTGGACCAATTAATCTATATATACTTAGAGGCAGAGATAGAATTTAAAATTTATAGATTCGAGATTCTAATCATTTTAAGTTACTAATTTTTAAATTAATATTTTATGTATATTTAATAAATTTTTTAAAACAAACACAAGATTTAAATTTAAATTATTGGATCAAGCAAATCCGTAATGTTAACACTAACTCCGCCCTCATATATGATTGCCCTCACGAGGCACATGGGGTACTGACTTGTACGGTGCTGATTGATTTGAGATTCTTGTGGACTTTATTGGAGGAATCATTTGACTTTACTATAACTAGGAAGGAATTGGTGGGGTTTGAGTCTGGACTTTCTATCTGTACTTATTTGGGGTGGGACTAAAAATTATTTTGGCAAAGGGGAGAAAATTGTCGTCCAAAGTCTTGCTATTCTGGTCCGCGCGCCGATCCATGGTTCGATTTGAATCGAATTTTTCCTAAAAAGAAACTACATTAAATAAGTTGGTTTTTAAATATTAGAATTAAACCAAATCAAATCAATTAAGTCGGTTTTTTATTGAGTCGGTATATTTTAGTTTTTGTCGGTTTTTTGATTTTTTTCAATTTTTTCTTAAATATGTGATATATACTACCAAACACATATTCAAGCGACTACATTTTCAACATAACACTATCAAACCAGTTGCTTTATGAGAAACTTTTACCAAGATATATTGATGATACTTGAATCAAATGATGATGAATAATTTTAGGACCCAATTAAAAATAAATTATTTTTAACATAAAATAAATTCGTATACTTAACAAAAGAAAACTAGTAATCAAACTAGAATGTAAAGGCAAGAACTAAATTATCATAATAGCAAAGGAAGTGCAAACTTTTAAAATATAACATAAAATTTTAGAAACTTTGTATAAAAATATACATATATATATATATATATATATATATATATAAATTTAAATAGCTACTTCTATATTCGGTTTGGTTCGATTTTTTTTGGTTATTTTTTTGTTAAAACCAAAACCAAACCGAAAAAGTATCGATTCTTTTAGTCGATTTGATTTGATTTTTCGGATTTTTATGAACACCCCTGCACTTGTTTGGATTTAAAGTACAACACTAAATAAAGTAAATTTAATCCTCTTCTTTCTCTCTAAGACTCTAACTTCTTTTAACGTTGATTGAATATTACACTAGGTTGGCTTATTCTTTGTATTAAATTTCAAAATCGTCATATACTAACTACTCTTGTTTTTAGTATATAAAAAGAATTGTGAATTATGTTCACACTTCTCATTGCCCGAGTAGTGAAAGAGAGCCAGCTTGGCGTAATGGTAATTAAGGTCATGACTAGCAGGTCACAGATTAAAGTAATATAAACATTCTATACAGTTTACATAGTCTCGACAGGATTCAGTCTTTTTTTGAAATCCACACCTAATAAGAGCTTAGTGTATCGACTGAACTCATGCACGACGAGAGCTTAATCATTTTTTGTATTTCTCGATGCCTGATATGTCCTGAATTGTAGTTCTGTACCAAGTAATGTTTCTACCAATTTTTTTTCTTGGACATGTGATGCACGGTTGCGTGCCTGTAGGCGTAAATGTCTGCATGCGTGTGTTTGTTATAATATAAACATGCATGTTCATACAGCGGCGGAGGTAGAATACGGCATGCGAGTTCGATCGAACTCAGTAGCTTTTGTTCAAGTTATGTATTTGCCTTAAGAAATTTATTGAATATGTACAACTTATTAATTTAAAATCCAGTAGTAACTTAAAATGATTACACTTCCGAACTAAAAAGTTCAAATCCTGACTCTGCCTCTGTGTTCATACCCTTATATAAATGGATTAGTCACCTCCTATAGCAAAAGTTGATACCTTATTTATTTTAAATAAATACCTTTTTAGAAAATTATATTACACAACTGCCTTTTGATTTTTTATAGCTAAATATCTATTTATGGTCACCTCCTACCCTTAAGCCATAAAATAAGTTTTGTCTTAAATTCTCTCTTCCCTCAAATTTCTCGTATCCCCTACCCCATATCTATTCTCTCTCTCTCCCTCTCTCTCTACTTCCCGATAACTTCTCCTCCGCCGGACGCTGGAGCAATTGCCACCGTCACCGTTCGAGAAATTTTAGTGTAATAGCGGAGATGGCAGGTGAATTTTTGAGATCTGATTGGTATTGATTTTATCATCGGCGGCCATCCGTATGGTGATTTTAGTGGTGGATGCTTGGTTAGGATACCGCCGCCATCAGCCTCCCAATCTCATTCTTTGACGCAACATATCGGATCAACAAAAACTTCATTATTTCGCCGGTAATTATGTGCTAATCGTCGAAACCGAAGGCAACAGTGACAGCGAGCGAGGACTGGATACTGATGTTGCTTCAACGAGACGACATTAGGGTTGTTCTTGAACAAAGACGACATAGTTGGGGACTGAGCAACTTGAGTTTTCTGTTAATATGTTTCAATGTATTTCATTGTATTCATTGTCTTTTTTTCATTGTATTTCAATGTATCTCGCTGTATTTTATGTATTTCATTGTATTCACTGTCTTTTTTTCATTCTATTTCAATGTATCCCGCTGTGAAATTATTCTTGAGTTAATACTCAAGCTTGGTTGAAGAAGAAGAATGAGAAGAAGTGGGTCTGTGAGAGAATTGAAATTTACAGAGAAAAGAAAGGATAGAGAGATGTTAGAGTAGAGAGAGAAATGAGCGTGTATTGTATATTCTGAAAACCTAAAAAAAACAATGAGTAGTGTATGTATATATATACATGTAATTAGATTAACTAACTAATTTTCTAATTAACACTAACTATGCTAACTAGCTTAACTAGTATCTAATTAACTATTATCTTTCTCTACACTCCCCCTCAAGCTAGATACTGAAAAAACATCAAAAATTCCTAGCTTGGAAGAAAGATATTCATGTTGCACTTTGTTAAGCCCCTTGGTTAGAATGTCAGCAGGTTGTTCCTTTGTTGATATATATGTTGTTTTGATAAGACCTTGAATGATTTTTTCTCGGAAAAAATGACAGTCGATTTCAATATGTTTGGTCCTTTCATGAAATACTGGATTTGCTGCAATTTGGATTGCTGCTTTACTATCACAGAACACTTCAATTGGCAATTTGATATCAATACCCAGTTCTTGTAACAAACCAGTTAGCCAAGTAATTTCTGCCACTGTTGTTGCGAGGCTTCTGTACTCAGCTTCTGCTGAGCTTCTTGAAACTGTTGTTTGTTTCTTGGATTTCCACGATATTAAAGAGTTTCCAATTTTAACAAAGTGTCCTGAAACTGACTTTCGTGAAAAGGGACATGCAACCCAGTCTGCATCACAATAAGCTGATATAGTGTTATTGGAATTGCTTTATAGAAGTATTCCTTGCCCTGGATTGTTCTTAATGTATTTAACAATTCTTAGAGCAGCCTCCATGTGAGATTTTTTTGGTTTTTGTAAAAATTGACTTAGTGTTTGAACACCAAAGGATATATCTGGTCTTGTCATTGTTAAATATAATAGTTTTCCTATCAACCTTTGATAAGAAACTATATCTGCTAACTCTTCATTAATTAACACACTTGTATTTGTTTTGTTTATATGGTCATCATATTCTGTAGTTGTAAGTATTATGTTTGCTTCAAGAGGAGTTATTGCTGGCGTAGCTGCTGCAATACCAGTTTCAGAGATTAACTCTAGTGCATATTTTCTTTGATGCATTAGAATTTCTTGTTTTGATCTAGCAAACTCTATTCCTAGAAAATATTTTAATTCTCCTAAATCTTTCATTTTGAAAGATTGTTGTAAAGGTGCCTTAGTTTCTTCAATTAATTTTAATGAATCACCAGTTACAAACATGTCATCTACATATATTAATACCATAGTAACACCTTCACTAGTTCTCTTAAAAAACGGTGATGGTCATATTGACTTTGCTGAAACTTATTCTTTATTAAAGCTTCTGTTAGTTTAGCATTCCACTGTCTGGGTGCTTGTTTTAAACCATATAAAGACAAGTCTACATATTTTGTTCTCCCCCTGACTTGTGAATCCCTGTGGCAATTCCATATAAATCCCATCTATTAAGTCCCCTTGTAAGAAGGCATTATATACATCCATTTGATGTATGTGCCATTTATTTTTAGCTGTTATTGCTAGAATTGTTCTTACAGTTTTCATTTTTATAACTGATGAGAATGTTTCTTTATAATCTAGCCCTTCTTTTTGACTAAATCCTTTTGCTACTAACCTGGCTTTATACCTTTCCACTTTCCCTGTTGCTTTATACTTGACTTTATAAATCCATTTACATCCTATTGGAACCTTATCCGGAGGCAAGGAAACTATATCCCATGTGTGATTATTTTGAAGTGCTTCAATTTCTGCTTTCATAGCATCTATCCATTTGGGATCTTTAATAGCTTCTGAATATAGAGTAGGTTCACTAGTTGTTAATGCTTCTGTTAAATATGATTGATACTTAGGACTCAAGTGTTCATATGTGATATATTTTGATATTTCATAAGGTTTACTGTGTTGAACATTTAATGATACAAAATCTTTCATCCAGATAGGTGGTTTCTTTCCTCTATCTGACCTTCTTATGTTAGGTTGGGAGTTAACTTGTTGAGTAGCACTTTCAGTATTATCTGTAGTTGTTATTTGTTGGTTGTTATTTTGCCCAGTTTCTACAACAGACTGTTCTTGTACACCAGTAGTTATTGTATCTTCTTGGTGACTTGAACTAGACTGTTCTAGTATATCAGAACCTGGTATATCTTGTAAATTAATATTACTCTCTATGTTTGTCCTTTGTAAATTTTGGTATGTACTTTGTGTCAATAATTCTGTTAAATCTAGTTGATTGAATAAGATTTTATTATTATTCTGTTTGGTATCAAAAGGGAATAATTTTCTCTAAACTGAACATCCCTGCTTACAAAGAACTTTTCATCTATTAAATCATATAAAACATATCCCTTTTGAGTTGCTGCATAGCACAAACATCCAGTTACTTTAAGATGTTGTAGTGCTAGTTTCTTAGTATACAGCCTTTCAAAAGGACTTTTGTTGTCAATACTAGTACTAGGAACTCTATTTATTATATATACTGCAGCCATTACACAGTATCCCCAAAATTGAATTGGAATGTGAGCTTGAAACCTGATTGCTCTAGTTAATTCTAAGATATGTCTATGTTTTCTCTCATCTACTCCATTCTGTTGAGGAGTATAAGGATATGTTTTTTGATGAGTTATTCCTAGTTTTTTAAGAAAACTTTCACATATTATATTAACAAATTCAGAACCATTATCTGTTCTTATTGTCTTTATAATTACACCAAACTGTGTTTTCACAAATGTAACAAACTGCTGTACAACTACACAAACATCAGATTTCAGCTTTATTAAGAATATCCAAGTCATTCTAGAGAAATCTCTACTATAGTCAAGAAAAACTTATTACCATCAATAGTAGGAATTTATAAGGACCCAACAAGTCCATGTGAACTAGTTCAAAAACAGTTGAAGTTTTTATACTACTAATAGGAAATGAATTTCTAGTTTGTTTTGCACAGGGACAAGTAGTACACAAATCTATTATGTCAGCAATATTCTGCACATTTACATGAAGAATTTTCTTGAGAACTACAGCAGATACATGCCCAAGTCTTCTATGCCAAAGATCAATCTCATTTGAACTAATTCCTTTATTGATTTGTGTATCACTAGTAGTTAGACTAATTGCATTATTTCTTGACAAGTTTTGTCTACTGAGTATGTATAACCCACTATCTTCTTTATCAATCGCTTTCACCATCCCAGTGAAGAGTTCCTGAAATATGCAAAAATCAGGAAAGAAAGCAACTGAGCACCTTAACTCTTTCGTTACTTTAGAGACAGACAGCAGATTATATTTAAATTGTGGAATGTAGAATACATTTGTTATGATATCATTTTCTGTTACTAGTGCTTATATGAGTTACTTGTGTAGTTTCTCCATTAGGCAAGTGTACTTTCTTTTGGTGACTTGATTGTACTGATGAAAATTCGTTTAACAGTTCTAAGTCAGCTACCATATGATTTGTAGCTCCAGTATCAATGATCCAATCATGTAATGAACTAGAAGCTAATAAGGCATGGGAAATACCTGTTGCATTAGCTGATGGTGTTGAAGAATTTGAACTGACCCCTTCTTTATTGAGCAGATGCACTAAATGATCATATTATTCCTTAGTGAATGTACAATTTCCCATCCACGGCCCATTGCCCAGTTGGCTAATTTTCTGTGAGCTATTATCAGTCATTGTACCCCCAGCTAGTTGAGAATTCTGAGAATCGTTCTCATTCCA
The DNA here is from genome assembly GCA_005239505.1 of Nicotiana paniculata. Taxonomy (NCBI): domain Eukaryota; kingdom Viridiplantae; phylum Streptophyta; class Magnoliopsida; order Solanales; family Solanaceae; genus Nicotiana; species Nicotiana paniculata. Next base: position 10,950 of record MDKI01080670.1, read on the forward strand.
GTTGTACCTTACACCTTGACTGTTTTGTACACTTGCATCAGACATCACATTGTATGCACTGTGAGTATTCATATTTCACTTTTTGTTCTAAATTCTGGAGGATATCCTACTACTTTGTAGCAATTCTCTTTTTGAATGTCCTTTCATCTTACACACCTCATAAAACAGATTGTTGAAAAACTTTCTATTTCTCTGGTAGTTTCCACCAGCCTTAGTATACATAGCCACATCAAACTGACCAGTTCCTGCAATAGGATTTTCCCCTAATAAACCAACACTGTTGGCAACTGTTTTTTTACTTTCATCACTAATCACCATAGCATATGCTTGATTTACTGATGGCATTGGACTCATTAACAAAATTTGACTCCTGGCCTGTCCATATGAGTCATTCAGCCCCATTAAAAATTGAAACAACTTCAATTTTTGTAAGTGAACCACGAATTCTCTTGACTTTGGACAGTCACACCCTGGTGCTGGTACTTAAGCCTCAAACTCCTCCCATAGATTCTTTAATCTTGAAAAATAAGCAGATACAGATGTTGTACCTTGACTGAATGTAGCTATTTCGTTGTGTAAGTTATATGATCTTGCTCCATCAACCTTGTCAAACCTCTCATGCAAGTCATTCCAAACAGCCTGTGCACTAGAAGCGTACATTATTCCTCCCAACAATCCACTACTTACAGAATTCATCAACCAAGATAACACTATCGCATTTACCCTTTCCCAGTGATTCCACAGATTTTCTGAAAAACTTTCTTTGACACAAGTTCCATCAACAAGACCTAGTTTATTTCTTCCTAACAAGGCCATTCTCATATATCTAAACCATAATGAGTAATTCTCAATCCTAGTGAGCTTGAAAGAAATAATTTGTATACCACTTACATCCGATGGGCTCAAGAAGAGCGGATGGTTGTAATCGAGCACATGCAAACCTCCTTGATTGGAGCTAGAGCTGGAATCACCGGTGGAACAGCGGGTTGCCCATTTTCAGCCATGCTTTACCAAGAATTTCAAAGATCGACCTCTAGATCTGATTTTTTTTTTTCGGATTCTCTTGATTTTTGTTTTGACCTGAAGAATCAAGATGATGACTTGATGAATTAAACTTTGGTTTAATCCTGCTCTGATACCATGAAATTGTTCTTGAGTTAATACTCAAGCTTGGTTGAAGAAGAAGAATGAGAAGAAGTGGGTCTGTGAGAGAATCGAAATTTACAGAGAAAAGAAAAGATAGAGAGATGTTAGAGTAGAGAGAGAAATGAGCGTGTATGTATATTCTGAAAACCTAAAAAAACAATGAGTAGTGTATGTATATATATACATGTAGATAAATTAACTAACTAATTTGCTAATTAACACTAACTATGCTAACTAACTTAACTAGTATCTAATTAATTATTATCTTTCTCTACAGTATTCTATGTATTTCATTGTATTCACTGTCTCGCTATATTCCATGAATATATTCATATGTTTTATTTAATTAATATAATTTATGTATTCAGATGTATTATATAATTTCTCTGAAGCTTGCTATATTTTTGGGGTATTTTTCGGTTGAGAATCTTTTTTATAACTGGATTGTGTGTTATAATTGAGTTTGTTGAGTTATATTAGGAGTCTATTATGTTAATTGATTCACTTTCCGTTTAAAAACAGTGTAATCCCCTGTTTCATGTCGTGAATACAGTCGAATACAATAATCTGTCCAGCTGTAATCCCATATTTCACTCCATGAATACAGTCGAATACACTCGAATACAAAAACATGTCTAGTTGTAATCCCCTGTTTCACGCTTAGAAATGCTACTGTATTCATGAATACAGTAGCTTAAATACATCGAATACATTCTAAAAAATCTGAAAACATAGCTATAGAAAATAATATAGTAAATAGTAGCTACAACTAGCTAATAATCACTAAACAATAGTGGTTTGTAAAAAAATTTCAATATTTAAAAGAAGTTATTCAAAATTTCAAATAATTTCAAATAATCTAAAGATTTAAGGACATTAATTGTTTGAAGAAGTTGAGAGGTGGTGGCATGACAAAATTAAAATGGTCAATTCATTCATCCCCATTTGACTAGATTAATAAATTTTTGTTTGCATAAGCAAGCAAATTATTCAACAAAAACGCTTTGATGAGATGATTAAGCAGAGACACATGCATGATTTAAATTTAACGAGTTCAATTTTTAAAATTCTTGGTGTTAAACTCATTGCACTGTTAAAATTATGGGCTCAGATCTAATTATATTTGTTAAGAATTCAATAGATTTTATATATATATTTATAATCTTTGTCGACTTATGAATTCAAATGAACCCGTAACTATATTTGTCCTGTCCGTAAGATATTTCCAAAAGTCAAGAGATATGGTTAGTTTAAGAGCTTCTCCAAAAGTCAAATATAGAAAGTAGTATTGCTTCTGCTCTTAGCTCTTAAAATAGAAAGTCAACACATTATAGAAAATATATTAGTATATGTAGTAGTATTGCTTAAGCTAGCTCTTAAACTAGAAAGTCAACTCATTATAAAATTATATATTAATACTGATGTATAGTTTCAGGTGAAAGAATATAAAATGGTCCTAAAAACTCGAGAGATATGATTAATGTAAAGGCTTTCAAAAGTCAAATTGTAGTACTTAATATTTGATTAAGCTCTTAAAAGAGAAAGTAAACTCATTTAACGAAAATGTTCTTTAGCATACGTAACATTAATGGACATAACAACTTGTAAATCACAGCAATATTTTCTAACACAAAAATTATGTCGAGAGAAAGACATCGAAATCAAAGCAAGTTTGTATTGATCATGAGAAAAGGTAGGATGAGACATGATTCATTCTTAATGTCAAACTTTAGATGTTTAATTAATTTATCTTTAATGTGATATCCTCCAACTTAATTAAAAATTATAGTTTATTCCGTAGTAGTGCTTAATGCTGACAAACTAAAGAATTTCTATATACACTTGTCAAACTCGTTGATTTCACGTGAAGGAAAAGTTGTATTATAGAAAGAAAAGACATTTAAAAGGTCGTCATATTAGTCGTTGATCAGAAACGAAACATAAACTCTACTTTCTCCGAGTTCAATATAAGGGTAGTAATCGATATTTCGAGAAGTTTATGACAATATGAATTATAATTAGTATGATTTTTGTATTAGCGGTGTATATATCTTAAATTCAGAGGTTAAACTCTATATTGTAATAGTATAAATAAATATTTACACAATTGAGTCACTTATAAATAATATAATTACAAGTAAATTTTAATAATGGATATTAATTGATAATCTGATAAAAAAAAATTGACGTGTTATAATAAGTTAAATTATGTACTGATCATATAGAAAGGAATCATTGGAGCAACAATAAAGTTATTTTCGTGTCACCAATAGCTAGGTCGCGAGTTCGAGCCGTGAAATATTTGCATTAGGGCAGGTTGTCTGCATCACACCCCTTAGAGTACGGCCCTTCCCCAGACCTAGCGTGAACGCGAAATATGTGTGCACCAAGCTACTCTTTTTTCGTACTGATAATTTGATCTTTTTTTTTATATCACTATATGTAAGTTAAATTCTTTGCCATTTATATGAAGTAAATGCAACAAACAAAACAAACAAACAGATTCTTTGCCATTTATCGTACTTGTAAGGGTTAATATATATATTTACCCATTGGGGTTGTATCAAAGTTTCACTTACACCTTTTAAATATACCGGTGTCCTATGATACCCCTCCCCCTCCCCCTATATATTTTTAGTGAATTAAAATAAACCTTCGTTGCCCAACTGACACACAACATCAGCTATAACCAGGTGCTTGTTATGCACCCTTATATTTATTTATTTTTCCTTTTATTTTTTTAATCCAGAGTGGGTTAAAAGTTTTAGTTAACCCAACCTGATGGTAAGATTCATTATCATACCCAAGCCCTAAACCCATTCCAACTCTCTTCTCTAACTCTTTTCTTCGATCCCTCCAAATTTAGCATGATTCTTCTGTAAATTCTCATGCGAAGTGAGATTTGAACTCAAAATCGAAGCTTGAAGAAAAAAATTGAAGTTTCAACTTCTTTGACGAAGACTTTCTGAACTTAATTGAGAGTCATTTCGACTGTGACAGGTAAGATCTTTTACACTATTTTGATCATACTGTGTGTGTTAGTATGTTGTTAGTTGTTTATCATTTGATTTTGTTCCAATTTCGTATGATTTTGCATGTTGGTAGTTAGGTTAGTTTTTTTTTTAAAGATTAGGGGTTTATATATAATCTGGGGTAAGTAACTAAATTATTTTTCAATGTAATGGCAGGGTTGTTAAATGGCTTTTACTCTTGTAACACTGAGGTGATTTCATGGGGGCACAATTTTGTTTGGTCCTAATCCAAGTTATGAGGGTGGCTGTTTAACAGAGTATTTTGATATCGACACGGATAGAATGTCATAGTTTGAATTGAGATACTATATTAAAGAACTTGGTTATACTACTGCTTGCTCATTTTATGTAAGGTCACCCTTCCATGGCAATTTGGTTGAAGTTAAAACTGACAGGGACATTTGTGTAATTGTTGATGCCCTTAAAAATGGGGATATTTTGGATATATTTGTGCCTCAGATGTGTTATGAGCCTATTGTGGTGCCCCTTATGTTAGAATATAGTGTAGTGACTGGTAGTTTTGAGTGTTTTTAACGATGCCAGGGTGGTTGGTGAGGAATCTAATTCTGCTTTTGATGAGGTTGCAACTGGTGAGGGCTTGGCTAGTGAGGCACCAACAGATAAGGCTGCTCAAAATCCAAATAACCCTAATGAAAATAACCATAACCCTACTGGAGAGCCAACTGTTTAGAGTGACCAAATAGAAATTGATGATGTTTTAGAAGAAGGTGAATCTGATAAAAATACTGAAAGTAGCTCAGCTTCTAAACATGATGAGTTGTTTGAAGAAGGTGTTGAAGAATATGGTTGTGATGTGGTAACACCCCAAACTTTAGACAAAGTCTCACATCGTCAAAACACAAGATGGATGTTGGGTATATAAGTTAACAAGACTTAGACCCTAGTGAGGTTTGTCCGTGAGGACCCAAGCCCAGAGCGGACAATATCATTAGTGTACTGGGCTGTTACAGATAGTATCAGAGTAACTCTTGTGTCAGCCATGCCGATGGTGGGTCAGAGTTAAACTGAGTTTAGGCAAATCCCGATTAGGCGGAGCAAACCTCAGTGCTGAGTTATCACGCTCAACTATGCCTTATAAAAAGACTAAGCAAGTGTTGCAAATATAATCTGAGTATTTAGCCCAGAGTCGAATCCCACAGGGAACTAACGTATCAATTGTTATTGTCAGATTACTAAATTCCCAATAATCAACTTTCTCAAAAGTTATGAATATCACTTGGTTGTGTTTTTACTACTACATCTGAACAAAATTAATAAACTAAAGATTAATTAACAATGAGGTGTAAACAATTGTAATAAAGGTCTAAGGCAATGGTTTCCCCCGTTGGTATTTTCCCTAGTTGTATGTTCCTATAGCTTTGACTTAGTTGTCTATATCAATCATGAACTCTCCAGCTATCGTAAATATCTCTCGAGCATTTATAATAATTTACTAGTCGCACTCTTTCGAGCTACGCTAGCTATATTTACGTTACAACTCACTTTAGATTGCACCCGAGGTATATTATCTCTAACCCAACCTCTAAACCCTTGGTTATGACTCTCGTCTATACTCCGGGAGTGATGTTGTTCAACAACTACCTAAATATGCACTCTCTCTCAAGCAGATACATAATAAATAGGAACCGCTAGTTGAGGGCCCTTCAACTAACTATAATCAAAATGTAGTTGAACAAATAGAGATAAATAACCAACTCAAAACTATATTAACATGCCAACGAGTTCATCCCCAACGGGTTCCACCAAAACCTTAGATTAAAGTATTTATCTACACATAATAGCAATGAAAACTACAAAAGAATTCATGATGAATGATAAAAATCACAAGAGAAAGAGATAAGGATTGATGCCCCAATTGCCTCCTTGCCTCTTGCCTTTTTGTTCTAAACTCTAAAACCTGATTAAAAACTTCTGTTGGGTGATGTGGACCTTATATAGTTGATGTAGAATGGCCTGGGACTTCCAAATTTACCCCTGAAATAATGCCTCATGCTTCTGGACCAGCGCGGGCGCGCTAAGGTCGTGCTATGCCCGCGCTAGTGGAGTTTCTGTCTGCCTCTGGATTGCTGGACTAGCGCGGGCACGCGAATGCCGCGCTATGCCCGCGCTAGTGGGGTTTCTGTCTGCCTCTAGATTGCTGGACTAGCGCGGGCGCGCTAATGCCGCGCTATGCCCGCGTTCTTCACTGCCTCATGAGAGCTAAACTAGCGCGGGCGCGCTGATACCGCGCTAATGCCCACGCTAGTAGGGTTTTCCATTGTCTCCGCATTCATCCCTAAGTCTTCAGTCTTCAATTCATCCAAAAGGTACCCCATGGTCTATTCGACTTCAATTCTTGCCCGGATCACCGTCATAAGATTTCCTTACGATATTACACTCCTGTGAAACACACAAGTCACCATTAGAGCACATTTTATCCTTATTTCACATACTTAAGACAGTAAAACATCATTATGTTAGAGTATAACATAAGCCAAACCATATACTTTTAGCCTAGTATCAACACCCCACACTTAAATTATTGCTAGTCCTCGAGCAATCCACTACATCTTTTAGACTCTTTTCATCAAGCGCTTGCCTACAGTGACACCCCACCAACAAGTCACGAGCATCTCTCGCAGTGTAACATCCATACCTCAAATGGTGACTCTCTCATGCCGTGCCATGTCTTACTTTCTCATACTGCTTTGCAGGGGGGTCAAGACTTACCTCTTTTTCATGAATCACGTGCCCTCACATCACACATTTGAGAGTAGTTCCACAACACATAATTTTTCAAAACAACAGGAACTTTTAGATAGGAAAAATTCACTCACTCCCACATAGAACATTCATATGCTACACAGACGCACCGTAGGCTTGCCCGTAGTGTAATACTCCCCTAATCAAGTTTGTTTAGTCCAAGATCAATAGGTCTTTACTTGGTTGTAATGTAGGCTAAGGGACGGGTAGGATACATTTGGGTGTAGTGACTACCTCCTTAAGCACTTTTAATACATTTACATTAACATTCCACTCATTTCTCATGTGTTACCAGACTTTTCACCACACTTTGTTTCATGATTACCCCTATTCTTCTCAGGTGCAACTTTTCACCACACAATTTTTTTTTCTGCCACTCACTGCTAAGGACTACAAACTGTGATTGTCCTTTTTCTTATATTATATTTTTTTCTAAGTGGATTTCAATTTTGCATTTTGTTTCTTTTCAACTTTGTACCTTTTACTCTATTCCCTTGTGTTTCCTCACAAACCACACCTCTACCCCACACTTTGACTTTTACATCACAACAAACAATCTAAGTGCTCCTGGAAGGTACAAGGTTCAAACAGACACGCTACTTGAACACTGGGTATGGCTCATCACATGGTTAGAAAAGAAATAGGCTCATAGGCTCAAACGGGGTTAACTATGGTCAAATAATTTCAGGTGAATACATAATTTTTTTTTCCTGGATTACAAGGAAATGCCTATATCCCTTCTCGGACTAAACAAGCCTCTATTTCGATTTGTACACACACGGGGCAAGTTCTAGCTATCAAATGCGAGCATAGAATACAATATAGATAATCTCACACACACTTGTCACATAATTCAATCCAAATTGGTTCTCAACACACTCCATCAAGCATTCTAGATAGTTGCATATGCATTATTAAGGCAATCTACAAGAGTCACCAAAAGAGCCTAAGCGTCACACTCAAAGAGTCATGGTGTTAGGGTGTGTGAGGGTTGCTTTTTTTCTCATTCAATTCCTTGCCCAAGAGGTTCCTACTAACAACTAAAAAGAAAACGAAGAAGCTAGCTATACCCGGTTCAAACTAAACCCTTGGAAAAGAACCGAGGTCAAAAGAAAAACCAAGTGGGAGTTACTGCATTACCTACAAACGAAAATAAAAAAAAATCTTTTTGGTATTTTCTTTGGACTAACTTTCCTCAAGAAAACTGCCTAAGAAGTCCGTCATCGGGAAGAGTCCTCTCTCTCTCTCTCTCTCTATATATATATATATATATATATATATATATATTTTAACCACCTTGGACTCTCAAGAACCCCTGACACAGGGATCCATCGTCAGGCCAAGACGATAGAATGTCATTACTTACACCTAGAGATCACTACAAAATTAATACTAACCTACAATGGTAACATGCCCAATCAAAATAACTAAATTAACATATCTACAACATACAACATATATACAGGGAATCCACCCTCACCCCACACTTTAAATGAGGACATGTCCTCATGGCCAAATAAAACATAGTAAGAGAGAGGGAACTTCCCTGACAGATCAGCCTTGATCGGAAACGGAGACGGCATCGACCTTGCACGCCTGACCCAAAGCATGGAGCCAGCCAATGATTTTATTTTCCGATATCCTCTGCTGAGTGGCCATCTCATCTACTCTTGTACCCACATCATCTACCGAAGTCCTCAACTCAGCTACATCGTGCTCTAAGCGGTCCAACCGCTGTCCCCGACTGGCCCCAGATAGGCCTGCAACTTCCGCAGCCTGTGGTGGCGTTGTCTGCTCACCCACAATCTCCGTCTCGTCATCAAACTGGTGTGGCATCTCGTCATCCTCCTCCTCCTCATTACTATAATCAGAATTCTCCCCATCCAACTCTTCCGGTGCTACCGATCCCTTGCCAATTTTGACCCTCTCTGTCGTGAATGGATGCACTGAAGGGACTTGATCGTCTATAGCCAGGTTATAAGACACATTTGCCTGATGACATAACCGGGTAACCAGTGACGGATAGTATAACCCGTACCGTGGAACCTCGACACGTTGGAACATTTCATCGTGTATAACTCTGGCCACATCGAATGGGACATTGTTCATGAAACACCAAATGAGGCACCCTCGATGTATGTTCACCTCAGACAGGTTCTTGGAGGGAAGGAGGCGGTTATTTATGAAGTACAACCAGCACTTGGCCTCAAACTTGAGGGCCGAGGAGTGGAACTTGTTCCCGTACTTGTACCATTGTAAAGTGGCCCATGGTTGACATATGACATCAGTGAAAGTAGACCAGGGAGTGTATTGTCCACTGAATGTTTGATAGCCGTCCACATACCCCTAAACTGGTGGAGGTAGCATGTACAGAATCCGGATGGTGTCTAAGGAGGTATCGACCGGTCTCTTACGCACAGTCACAACATGATTTACGTGTTCCGGAAGGTTCACGTAGAACTCCCGGACAAGAATAACATTAGCCACAGTAGGCTCCTCCATGAATATTTGTAATCCTCGTCGCCTCAGCTCGGCGGGTATATTGGGACAGGTTGTCCCTAATGCCTTGGGGTCCATGGCCTGTTCCGGCACAATTGTTTTGGCCTCCTTTTTTCTAAATCGGTCCTGGGCTTTGGCCGAGACGAATTTCTGACTATCGAAGGGCCTTGAGTCAAAAGATTTTTGAGGCCGGCCTCCAGTGTTGGATTGAGGAGGGCGGCTGGAGGAGGATCCAGAGTCTTGGCGCTTTCAGGGTGGCATGGTACCTGGTTTCGAGTCCACTAGCGCGGCCTTAGCGCGGGCGCGCTAGTGGTAGGCATCGTGGGGCAGTGGAAAACGTCACTAGCGTGGTCTTAGCGCTGGGCGTGGCCGCGCTAGTGAAGGAATACTTGGGGCAGTGTAAACCACACTAGCGCTGCCTTAGTGTTGGCTTAGCGCGGGCACGCTAGTCTAGGCGTTCCCGGCTATATTACTTTGTTTTTTTCATCCTTGGGGGCTTTTGCCTGCCCCTTTTCTAGAACACCTGCACATGTTAGTATCTACACTATAAACACTATAAATGTTGGGTTGCCTCCCAACCAGCGCTTGATTTAACATCGCGGCACGACGGGTACAACAGTGAATGGGTTGCCTCCCATGAAGCGCCTGATTTAATTTCGCGGCACGACGCAGAGTAGGCGCAATTAAGGATCGCTCAACCTTTGTGGTTCATCGAGACGCACCTCAGACAACTCTTTTGTGTCATCCATTCCCACATACAGTTTGATTCGTTGGCCATTAACCTTGAAGGTGTTGGTGCCATTTCACTGGTTATCTCCACAGCCCCAGACGGGAACACTTCGGTAACATTGAACAGCCCAAACCATCAGGACTTAAGCTTACCAGGAAACAGTCTCAACCTTGAATTGTACAATAATACCTTGTCTCCCGGTTTGAAATTTCTATCCAAAATGTGCTTGTCATGTAGCCGCTTTATTATTTTCTTGTATAGCCTCATACTTTCAAAAGCATGATATCTGAATTCCTCCAGCTCATGCAGCTCTGTCAGTCTATTTTCCCTAGCAGCATCGGGGTCCATGTTCAATTGCTTTAGGCCCAGAATGCATCGTCAAGCTTTTTCGCCCAATCCGTTCTTGTGGCGTTTACAGTTTTTGTGAGCGCACTCTTGATCTCTCGGTTAGAGACCTCTACCTGCCCGCTAGTTTAGGGGTGATACGGGGTAGCCACCATGGGTCGCACATCATATTTATCCAGCAACTTCTCAAAGACACGATTGCAAAAGTGTGTGCCCCCATCACTGATAATGGCTCTCGGAATCCCAAACCGGGTGAAAATATTCTTCTTCAAAAACCCCACCACCACTCTCGAATCATTGGTGGGGAATGTTACAGCTTCCACCCACTTGGACATGCAATCTACAGCAACAAGTATCCACTTATTACCGTAAGAGCTGACAAAGGGACCCATGAAATCGATCCCCCAAACATCGAACACCTCAACTTCCTGAATTGGTTTCATAGGCATCTCATGTCGAGGGGATATGTTTCCCGTTCTTTGGCATTCGTTGCATCCTTTTACCCATTGTTGGGCATCCTTGAAAATTGTTGGCCAGTAGAAACCGACCTCTAACACCTTTGTTGCTGTCCGGACTCCTCCAAAGTGTCCCCCATAAGGTGACGCGTGACAAGCCTGCAAAACAGAAAATTGTTCTATCTCGGGGACGCATCTTCGGATAATGTTATCAATACAAATTCTGAACAAATACGGTTCGTCCCAATAGTAGTTTGGCAGTCACGATAAAATTGTTTCTTTTGCACAGAGGAGAGCTCATAAGGGTCGATGTCGCATGCCAAGTAATTAGCAATATCTTCGTACCATGGCACCTCTCCCACACTTGTGGCTAGCAGCTGCTCATCTAGAAAGGTTTCCAGAATATCCTCAGACTCAGGTGCCTTTTCAGCACCTTCAAGGCGTGATAAATGATCAACGACTTGGTTCTCCGTTCCCTTACGGTCATGAATCTCTAATTCAAACTCTTGCAAAAGAAGCACCCAACGAATTAGGCGCAGATTAAACTCTCTTTTCTCGACCAAGTAGCGAATGGCTGCGTGATCAGTGTACACGATTACCTTCGACCCGATCAGGTAAGACCTGAACTTGTCAAAGGCAAACACTACAGCCAACATCTCTTTTTCTGTTACCGTGTAATTCAGCTGATCTCCACTCAACGTCCTACTTGTGTAGTAAATTGGGTGCATTACCTTATCTCTGTGCTAACCCAACACGGCTCCCACAACGTAGTCACTAGAATCACACATGAGTTCGAACGGTTGCTCCCAGTCGGGGGCATCTATAATCGGTGTTGTGACTAACCGCTTCTCTAGCTCCTCAAAAGCTACTCTGCAATCATCAGAAAACACAAATGGGTTATCTTTTTCTAGCAACTTACAGAGAGGGTTGGAAATTTTGGAGAAATCCTTGATGAATCGCCGGTAGAATCCGGCGTGTCCTAGGAAGCTACGAATAGCTTTGATTGACGTGGGAGTTTTTCAATCACGTCTACCTTGGCTCTGTCCACCTGAATACCTTGGATCGAAACCACGTGTCCCAAGATGATTCCTTCTTGTACCATGAAATGGAACTTTTCCCAATTCAGCACTAGGTTCGTCTCGATGCACTTCTTCAATACACGGTTTAAATTTGCTAGGCATTCATCAAACGAATTTCCCACCACTGAGAAATTGTCCATGAAGACCTCCATAATATCTTTCACCATGTCCGTGAAAATGGCCATCATGCACCGTTGGAATGTTGCTGGTGCATTGCAGAGGCCAAATGGAATCCTCCTGAAAGCAAACACCCCATAAGGGCATGTGAACGAGGTCTTTTCCCTATCCTCCGGGGCAATAGAAATCTGGTTGTACCCCGAATACCCGTCAAGGAAACAAAAATGAGACCTCCCTGCTAGCCGGTTGAACATCTGATCAATGAAGGGAAGTGGGAAGTGGTCTTTGCGGGTGGCAAGGTTCAACTTTTTGTAGTCCATGCATATTCTCCAACCCGTGATGGTACACACTGTACTGGGGTAACCCAGCTGCTGTCAGAGGTGGGGAAAATCATTCCCGCATCTAACCACTTTATAATTTCCTTCTTCACCACTTCCTTCATATTTGGGTTCAAACGCCTTTGGTTTTCCCTAGAAGTTCTGTGTCCCTCTTCCAGGAGAATCTTGTGCATACAATAGGCTGGGCTGATCCCTTTGATATCTGCCATGTTCCAACCAATGGCAGTCATGCATTCTGAAAGTACCTGTAACAACTGTTGTTCCTGCACATCTAACAACCCAGATGAGATAATAACAGGCAATATAGAGTTAGGTCCAAGAAATGTATACCTGAGATGAGCTGGTAAAGGCTTTAGTTCTAATTTGGGTGGTACTTCAACTGAGGGCTTGGCTGGCGGATTCTCTCTCTTTTCCAAGTGTAATGGTTCAATTCGAGAGCCCTTAACCATGCCCCTTTTCCATCCAGTTCTAATACCCATTCTGCTAGTTCCTCACCGTTCATATCATCTAAGTTCATCAAACATGCAGTCAAAGGGTCCCCAACAGTCAATGACGCATCATCTTCTTCCAGTATCACGTTCACGGCATCAATAAGAGAGCAGTTGGCGAACTCACTTGGTCGCCTCATAGACTTCTGCACGTTGAACGTGATTTCTTCATCATTGACCCTCATCTTAAGCTCACCAGTCTCACAAACGATGAGGGCTCTGTCTGTGGCCAAGAATGGCCTTCCCAAGATTATGGGAATTTCCTCGTCTACTCAGCAGTCTAGGATCACAAAGTCAGCAGGGAACACAAACTTCCCCACTTGCACTAACACATCGTCCAGAATACCCAACGGTCTCTTCACCATCCTATCAGCAAGTTGCAATAGCATGGAGGTAGGCCTGGCTCTACAAATCCCCAGTCTTTTATAGATGGCCAGCGACATCAGATTAATGTTGGCCCCCAAGTCACATAGATCTTTGGAAAAAACAAAGTTGCCAATGGTACAAGGAATTGTAAAACTCCTTGGGTTAGACAACTTTTCAGCAATAGGACGCGTCACCACCACACTACACGTCTGGGTAAGGGTGACAGTAGCCAGATCTTGGAAGTCAAGTTTTTTGGACATCAAGTCCTTCATCATTTTAGCATAGCCAGGCATTTCCTTCAACGCATCAATCAATGGGATAATTACCTGTAGTTGCTTTAACATGTCCAAGAACTTCTTATACTGCTCATCCTTCTGGTATTTCGCCAGCCTTTGAGGGAATGGAGATGGCAGTCTCTTCTTTCCTGTTATCTGTTCCTTTTCCTTTTCAACCACCACCTCTACTACTGGCTCTGTGATTTCCTCTAATTCTTTCTCAGCTTCACTTTGCTTACTGGATTCTCCTTCAGATGGCTGCACTGTGACCTTGGTCAAAGGAGTCGAGTCATCAATTTCAATAGGCATTTGCACTAGTGTATCTGTCTGTTTGCTTTCATGCACTATCTCTTATTCTAGGTCGAGGTCTCTGCCATTGCGTAGACTCACTGCCATTAGCTGCTTTGGGCCTTGGTCCCTTGGATTCACCTGAGTATCAGCATGCAAATTTCCAAGAGGACGATTGTTGACTGCATTTGAAATCTGCCCCAACTGTACCTCGATATTTTTAATGGCTGATTCATGGGCATATACTCGTTCACTAATCTTGGAAGTTGACCCAATAACATGTTGCATCATAGATTCTAACCTGGAGAACCCATCTTCTTGCCTTCCCCCTGTTGATGCTGAGGAGGGTGGTATGCTTGTTGTTGATTTTGATGGTTATAACCTTGTGGCCTCTGATATGGTGCTACATTACCTTGAGGTCTCACGACACCCATGTTTCCACTGTTCTGATGTTGGTGAGGTGGTCTATACAGTTGAACTTGTTGACCCCAGTTCTGCCCCCTTGTCTCTGGCTTCCATAATTTGACACATAATTCATGTTCTCTGTATGAGGAGGGTGATCACATTCTGTATTCCACTGATTACCAAATGGTTGACTAATGCAAGATGTGCGTAAGCCCCCATTGGTTGTATCCACGATGTGTAACTGCTGCTTTTGCCCTGATTCCTCAACCTTCTTAGTTAGTATGCTCATCTGCATTATCAAGGTGGCCACGTTCTCCGCAATAGTATTAGATGGATCGAAGGGCACTGAGTGAACTACAGGAGTAATGGGTGCATTCATGGTTGTCCATCCTGAATTTTGTGCCATTTTATCAAGCAGGATCTGACTTTCTCTTCATGTTTTGCTCAAGAATGCTCCACCAGCTGAAGCATCAACATTTTCCTTTACAATATCAGTCAGACCCATATAAAAACGCTGCCCCAACATCTGCTCGGAATACCATGGTGTGGACAGATAACCAACATTCCCTTAAATAGTTCCCATGTCTCCTGCAATGTTTCAACTGGTTTCTGTCTGAAGCTCAAGATTTCATCAATTTGTTGAGCTGTCTTGTTGGGTGGATGAAATTTGTTCACGAACTGCTTAACTAACTCCTCCGATGTGGTAATGGAATTGATGGGGAGTGAGTTTAGCCAAGTCTGGGCTGCTCCATTCACTGAGAATGGAAACAACAACAGTTTTATTTCCTCCTGAGTGACGTTTGGCTGCCTCTGTGTTTTGCAAATCGACAGGAAATTCTTCAAATGTTGTTGGGGGTCTTTGATGTATGACCATGAAAATAGTCCCTTGTTCTGCAACAAGTGCAGCATATTATTTGTAATCTGGAAAGATTCAGCTTGTATTTGAGGGACTAATATCGCAGTGACCAAATTCTCTACTGTGGGTTGTGCCCAGTCATATAAAGAAGCCTCTGCCCCTATCGGCACAACTGGGTCTACCACATCATCCCCATTGTTGTTCCTGTTGTTTGGATCTTCCATGTCGGGTTCAAGTTGTTCAATTGATGGTTGTTGTTTGCTTTTCCGGTTGGCCCGGTTTAGGGCCTTGAAAACTTTCTCGGGGTATGATAAGGCTTCAAATACTTCACCAATTCTCGATGAGTTTCTAGGCATGCACCTATACAACCAAGTTAGCAAACGTTAAACTTTCAATGCCTAGATATTGAAGAAAATTGACTATATTTAAGAATTTTGTATTTCTTCCAACTCCAACTGATAACACCGTTAATTTCTCGGCAACGGCGCCAAAATTTGATCACGCTCAACTATGTCTTATAAAAAGACTAAGCGGGCGTTGCAAATATAATCTAAGTATTTAGCCTAGAGTCGAATCTCACAGGGAACTAACGTATCAATTGTTATTGTCATATTACTAAATTCTCAATAATCAACTTTCTCAAAAGTTATGAATATCACTTGGTGGTGTTTTTACTACTACAGCTAAACAAAATTAATAAACTAAAGATTAATTTACAATGAGGTGTAAACAATTGTAATAAAGGTCTAAGGCAATGGTTTCCCTCGTTGGTACTTTCCCTAGTTGTATGTTCTTATAGCTTTGACTTGGTTGTCTCTATCAATCATAAACTCTCCAGCTATCATAAATCTCTCTCGACATTTATGATAATTTATTAGCCGCACTCTCTCGAGCTACGCTAGCTATATTTACGTTACAGCTCACTTTAGATTGCACCCGAGGTATATTATCTCTAACCCAATCTCTAAACCCTCGGTTATGACTCTCATCTATACTCCGGGAGTGATGTTGTTCAACAACTACCTAAATATGCACTCTCTCTCAAGCAGATACATAATAAATAGGAACCGCTAGTTGAGGTCCCTTCAACTAACTACAATCAAAACGTAGTTGAACAAATAGAGATAAATAACCAACTCAAAACTATATTAACATGCCAACGATTTCATCCCCAACGGGTTCCACCAAAACCTTAGATTAAATTATTTAGCTACACATAATAGCAATGAAAACTACAAAAGAATTCATGAGCAATGATAAAAATCACAAGAGAAGGAGATAAGGATTGATGCCCCAATTGCCTCCTCGCCTCTTGCCTTTGTGTTCTAAACTCTAAAACCTGATTAAAAACTTCTCTTGGGCGAAGTGGACCTTATATAGTTGATGTTGAATGGCCTGGGACTTCCAAATTTACCCCGGAAATAATGCCTCACGTTCTGGACAAGCGCGGGTGCGCTAAGGCCGCGCTATGCCCGGGCTAGTGGAGTTTCTGTCTGCCTCTGGATTGCTGGACTAGCGCGGGTGCTCTAATGTCGTGCTATGCCCGCGCTAGTGGGGTTTCTGTCTGCCTATGGATTGTTGGACTAGCGCGGGCGCGCTAATGCCGCGCTATGCCCGCGCTAAAAAGGTTCTTCACTGTCTTATGAGAGCTAAACTAGCGCGGGCGCGCTGATACCGCGCTAATGCCCGCGCTAGTAGGGTTTTCCACTGTCTCCGCATTCATCCCTGAGTCTTCAGTCTTCAATTCATCAAAAAGGTACCTCATGGTCTATTCTACTTCAATTCTTTCCCGGATCACCGTCATAAGCTTTCCTTACGGTATTGCACTCCTGTGAAACACACAAGTAACCATTAGAGCATATTTTATCCTTATTTCACATACTTAAGACAGTAAATCATCATTAAGTTAGAGTATAACATAGGCCAAACCATACACTTTTAGCCTATTATCACTGAGCCTAGGCGAATCCCATGCGGTGGGGCAAAACTCAGCGAGGATGCTGAGTACATAAGGGGGGTCCATGTAACACTCCAAACTTTAGACAGAGTCCCACATCGAAAAAACACAAGAGGGAAGATTTGTATATAAGTTAACAAGCTTAGACCCTAGTGACGCGTTTTAAAACCATGAGGGGCCAGGCTTAGAGGGGACAATATCACTAGCGGGTTGGATTATTATAGATATGCACGAAGAGTTCATGTATTTCAGGCAAGCGAGGAGGTCTTTACTGAGGAAAAAAGAGAGGGTGAGAGAACCTGACAGTAAAAAAGTTTCTTTAAGTGATGGAAGTCCTAAATCAAAACCTGAGTTATGATATGATGGGCATGCTTCTACCTAATAAACTTCAGGCCAAAAAAGGAACTTAGATGGTATTTTTTGTGGTGATGAACTTTGCTATGGAATATCTGAAGCAAGCAATTTTGAAATAGATTAATGAGGCAAGAAGGATACTAAAAGAATTATTTTTGACCCTACTTGTGAGAAGATTGTCTGGAAATTGGGACTTGTGGTTGAGAATGTTGATAAGTTTAGAGAAGAAGTGAAAAAATATGCAACCAAGAGAAGAAATAAATTGAAAAGTATGTGCATGAACCTGGAAGAACTAGAGTGAAGTGTAACAAAGAGGGTTATAAGTGGCTATTATTTACAAGTGTTGATGAAAATAGTAATAACTTTATGGTTAAAATATACTACCCAATTCATAAATGTGTAGAAACTAATAAAATCTATTTTTGCAACTCCAAATATTTGGCCAAGCGACTTAGGGACAGAATCATTGAACAATCAAACATAAGGATTTTTAAGTTTCAAGAGACTGAGAAAAGAATTGGTTATTCATGTTGGTATGATAACTGCTAAGAGAGATAGGGCCAAGGTGTTGACAGAAATAATGAGTGATCAAATTATTGAATTTCAGAGAATTTATGATTATAGGGATAAACTAAGAACCAATCCAGGTAGCATTCGTGTGGTTAAAGTTGGAGAGAGAGAGATGCAAATGGTAAGCTTGTATTTCTGTCATTTTATGTCTGTTTTGATGCTTTGAAAAAACATTTCCTTATGGTTGTAGAAGGTGTATTAGTTTGGATGGTTGTTTTCTAAAGGGGGTATGTAAAGGACAACTATTGGTGGATGTGTGTAAAGATGAAAATAATCAAATATTACCCATTGTCTTGGTTGTTGTGGAGTATGAAAATGCAACAAGATGGTCATGGTTTGTGAAATGTGTGCAACATGATCCTCAGCTAGGAGATGGCACAAATCTGACACTAATTTCTGATATGCAAAAGGTCATTTCTATTCCCTAATTGATTCTGTACTTCCTTATCGTCTCCTTTTAATTATTTATTGACAATTTATTTTTTTGTAAGGACTGGAGTGTGCTATAAGAGAACTTCTACCAATGGCTGAACATAGAATATGTGCCAGACATATCTTAGCTAATTGGTCAAAAAATTGGAGGGGTATCGAGAGAAGGATGCATTTTAGAGGTGTGAAATCCACATATGAAGTTGAATTGAAGAAGAATCTGGATGAACTTAACATGTTAGGTAGTAATATTGTTGATGATTTGCTGTACTACAATAAAGAAAGGTGGTGTAGGGTTTACTTCTCAGAATTTAGTAAGTGTGATGTGATAGACAATAATATGGCTGAGAGCTTCAATGCATGAATTTTAGCTGCAAGACACAAACAATAATTACTATGCTTGAAGGGATTAGATTAAAGATGATGAAGACGATTTCTCAGCTAAAAGACTTCTCAAATACATGGATAACTGACATATCTCATGTGGCTCTGAAGAATTTACAAGAAAACATTTCAAAGTCAATGAAATGCAAAATTCATTGGAATGGTGAATATGATTATGAAACAGAGGAAGGGACATATAATAAGCACATTGTGAGTATGGATAATCTGAGTTGTAGCTGCAGAGAATGGAAGCTTAGAGGCATTCCTTGCCAACATGCCATTGCAGCAATACATTTTAAAAAACTAAAGCTTATAAGGTATGTTGCTCAATCGTATACCAAATAAACCTACCTCAAGACTTATTCACACTTTATTCAACCAATGAATAGTATGTACATGTGAGCACAATCTGAAAATCCACCAGTAGCACCTCCTAAAATCAAATCAATGCAGGGAGGCCAAAGAAACTAAGAAGGAAAGAAGCCATTAAATCCAGGAAAACAGGAAAGTTGAGTAGGTATGGGGGGCCTAGTGACTTGCAGCTTGTGTAAAGCAAAGGGACATAATAAAGAGGTTGTCCACATGCTGAAGGTTCAACATCTGTTGTTGTTACTGCTGCTTCAGCAACTGTTGTTGCTGCTTCATCAACTGTTGTTGTTGCTGCTTCAGCATCTGTTCCACATGGTAGAAGAGGAAGAGGTAGAGGAAGGGGAAGTGCTCCAACTACTGTCGCAACTTCATCATCTTGTGGTTCAAAAAGTCTTTCTAGAAGAGGTAGGGGAATGGGAAGTGCTCCACCTGCACGTTCATCAAGTATGCCATATGCTGGTTCAACGAGTGCTTCTGGAAGAGGAAGGGCTATAGGAAGGGGAAGAGGAAGGGGAGTCGGTGGCTTTGAGAGTTCAAGTGTCTTAGAGGGTTATTTTAATTGTTCACAGGGGTCTACTAACAATGCTCCTGAAAAGGGAAGGAATCCAATTTGTTCTGGCCCTTTTAAAAGGTCAAAGATGGTAGGGATTGGTTTAATGGTTGTTGACAGCGGATACGCTGCTTTCAATGTAAGTTTAGTGTTGTTCTTCAATTTTTGTAGATAATAAAACTTAGGTTAACTTGCATTCCTCTTATTTCTTGCAGCCTGGCCTACCAAGTCAAAGGGTTATTAATCTTGGAGCAAGAACAGTTAAAAGTTCAGCAGAGGTTACTGGAGACATTGGATATCAACCGAGAACAAGAGTGAAATGAAAAGGAAAAGAAACAATAACCTCAAGGATACTACAACAAATAAGGGGAGATAAAATAATTTAAACAAGGTCAAAGAAGAATGCTGCAACAAAGAATACAAGCCAAAACACAACATTTGGAATTTAGAACCGTTAACTACTTAGACTATGTATTATGTAGATTAAGTACTTCATTTTGTTAATATTGCACTTGTCTGTTGGCTTCTTTTTGTTGTTACTACACTTGTTTTGTTGTCTACCTATTATGCTTATAGCAGACTCAAACAATTTATGCAAATGATCTGTTTGGTATTGCTTTAGTTAATATCTTTCATTGTTCTCTTGTAACTACGCACATGCAACAAATAATCTGGTTGGTATTACTTTAGTTAATGTCGTACATTGTTCTTATATAACTACGTACATACAACATATGTGTACAAACTCACAAACTCAACTTCCATTCATTGTTGTTCAACCAAAAACGGAAGATTAACTCCTACAAACTACATAGAACTGGAGATTAACTCCTATGAACTACAATTAATGTCACAAAACTAGAGATTAGCTCCAACAAACTACATAGAATTTTAACGATTACTACATAAACAGATAACATATAATTAAACACAGCAAAATACATAAGATGCCCTTCCTATTATAAAGATTCCAGATGTGATTCATCTTCTCCTTTTGGTTCAACCCTTGATTGGTCACCTAATGATCCTATAACTCTTGCTCAACCTCCGTCCATTGTTCATTCTCTATCCCATGATCAACTTCCACCAATTAAGTCTTCAATGATTCATAATTGGCTAACCCTTCTTCAATCTCCCTCAATTTTGTTCACCAATCGTCGAAGGACAAACCTAGAACGCTCATCAATAACACCATCCCTCCATCGAAAATTTTACAAAACTTGGTCTGAAATTTGAAGAGATATAAATCATTTCAAATTAACTAGAAAATAAGGACAATATCAATCCAATTGCCCAAATACTTACACCATGGTATGGACAAGACCAGAACCGTCTTCCAGGGTCCTAATCGGCCAAGAAATTTGCAATGACAGCAAATATCCATGCTTGCAACACACCTTCAGATTCAACATTGGATCATGCTCGTCCATACAAAGTTGATTCCTGACAGTTCAAACACTGAAAAACGAAGAATCAGCCCAGATTAATTTCAACAGAGAACCCTAAAAAGAATCTGTAAAATATGACTGAGAAAATAAAAGATTGAGGAGGAGAAGTTAATACTATACAAGAAGGCTACAATGTAAAAAAAAATATCCCTTTCGATTCACCAAAAACGAGCTTCAATGGCAGATGAAATTGGGTGTGGAAGAAGAGAAAGGATTTTAACCTAATTAAATAAATGGTAGGTTACCGTTAAATAAAGGCATGGAAGTATAAATTATATTATTCACGCGCTCACAAATCGTGTAGACACGCTATGTGCCAGCACAAAGGTGTATTTTAATTCACTGCAAATATATACGGGGGTCATAAGACACCCGTATTTTTAAGGAGTACAACTAGAACTTTGGTACAACTCCAATGGAATAACCATGTATTATCCCTACTTGTAATCTAAAAAGTGTGAAATTTAGAGTTTGAAAATTAGACTTTTCAAGTCACGTTTAGAGTGATTTCTTGGTGAGAGTACAAGAATATAACGGTGTTTTTGTAGAACAAAAACACGGCATTGACGCATTTTTGTAAGAAGACAAAATCTATCTTTTTAAATTCAGCCATGAGAAGAGAGTGGTCCATGCATTTAAAGCTTTAGAATTTCTTCTGCAGGCAGAAATACTAATTGAATAAATAAATATATATATATATAAAGAAAACTATATTTTGAACCTATAAATTTAAAATTACAATTGGTTAAATTGTAAGAACATAATTAACTTAGAACATCAGGTTTAAATCTTTCCGCCTCTAAATATGATATAACCTGCAAAAATAGACTAATTAATAACTTATTATCACTAGTTAAATTGCATTATAATGTAAAAAAAATACATTATAAGTATATATAACTTAAGTAATTTATGCGATCTTGTTGGTCAAGGAAAAACTCGGAAAGGAAACACATTACTTGCTGGAATTGAATAATTGCTTAGTCAACTCTTAATAAAGTATAGCATGAGATAAGCTTATTGCACTTTGTCCAACCACACACTGATATACCTAGAAACTGTTGCACGAGATTAAGAAAATAATATTCTAAACAGAACTAAAATACTACTCTCCCTTCAATCATCAATCGTTTCAGTTTTTAATTTTTCCACTTGGCTAAACGCAAAACTTAAAATAATATCTTTTGACACATATTAAAAGCATCATTAAAATATATGGTGTTATGCCATGATATTCTCATATAAATTAAAAGTATATCATTACTGGTAAAATAAAAAGTTTAAAATTAAACAATAATTTCGAAATATAGATCAATGGTGTCATTGAAGAATGTCATATAAAATAGAACAACAACAACAACAACAACAAACAATAGATTCATTGTAATCCTACCAATGGGGTCTGGTGGAGAGTAACGTGTACGTAAACGGGTCTGGTGGAGAGTAACGTGTACGTAAACCTTACCCTTATCTTGTAAAGGTAGCTGTTTCAGATAAATCATCGGCTCAAGGAAAGAAAAAACATATGAAATGGAAGAGAAGTAATAATTTTATGTATAATAACTTGAATTCAATAGATGTAAAGTATTTGAGTACAAAAATCCAATTCTTGTAATTGGCATCATTGAGAGAATTAATTAATCCAATAGCAACCAAAACTGGAATTAATTTCCTAAAACCAAAAAGAACTAAAAAAGACTCTTTTGTTTACTTTTTTGCATGAAATTATGCAATCTTTTGAGTGCAATTTCTAGTGTTTGTTCACTCATATTAGCAAAACAAACTCTAAACCAACCAGGCTCTGAGCAATGACAAGAAGATCCTGGTGAAATATTCAACTTCACTTCACACAATATTTTATTCCAAAGTTCTACTTCACATTCCTTTGTAGGCTTTTCCAATAATTGACTCAAATTCATCCAACAAAACAAACCTGCATTTCCTTTCAAACATTCAATTCCAGCACTCCTCAATCCATCAATGATCATTTCATATCTCTTTCTCAATCTCTCGCGATTCGTCTTAATGTATTTGTTCGTGAAATTCTTGTCTGATAACATGGACGCCAAGAGTTGTTGTGTCTGAGATGAAATTAAGGTAAAACTCGACATTCTCCTAGCTGTTGTGACAACCTTATCATTGTATGAATAAATTGTTCCAACTCGAAATCCAGGTAGTCCTAAGTCTTTTGAAAGGCTATACACAATGTGTACTCTCTCTGAATCCTTGTAATTTCTTGATTCAAGAATTTCAGCAATGCTAATGAATTCTGAGGAACAGAATACTGAACCAGAATAGATTTCATCTGAGACAAGATGGATGTTTTTTCGGACCGCGAATTCAAGAATTTCCTCAAGGATTGATCTTTGAATTGTTGCACCTAAAGGATTTGAAGGGTTTGTTATAAGTATTCCTCTAACTTTGATGTTGTTGGATTTTGCTTCTTCATAGGCTGATTCTAAGGCTTGTGGTGTAATTTGAAAATTATTTGAACTGTCACAATGAACTGGAATTATTTTTACACCTGTTCTCCACCTCAAATCTCTGTCAAATCTGTAAAAAATTAAATTAAAAAGGAGGATCATAAATTATTTGCATAACATAGTACCTTAAAGTTGTGATTGAATAAAAATAGGGAAATGTAAAAAATTTGCCTATTTAATTTACAAAATGTTAAGTTTATCCTCCAATGTACCTTCAGATCATTCATACCATTGTCGTAAATAAATTTGTATTTATCGTGACTTCAGAGCTCCTCCATTATACTTCAGATTGAAGCTCCGCCAGGGTCAACGATAGATACAACATGTTTTTGCTAAACGACAAGGGTATAAATGACCTTAAAGTATAACGGATGATAAACTTAAAATGTTTCGTATAGTAAAAAGGTATTTTTGACCTTTTTCACAGGCAAATACTATGGGTAAGTTTATCCTCCGTTATAATTTCAGATCATTCATACCATTGTTGTAAACAAATTGTCTTGTATATATCATGACTTCAACAGAGCTCCTTCGTTACTCTTCAGATTGGAGCTCCGCCAGGATCAACGATAAATACAACATGTTTTTGCTAACGACAAGGGCATAAACGACCTCAAAGTATAACACATGCTAAATTTAAGAAGTTTCGTATAGTAAAGGGGTATTTTTGACCTTTTTCGAAGACAAATATTAGTAGTTACTATAAATAGAACTTACCCTGGATAGTAAGGAGTTGGAACAAGCAAAGCATCACCAGGATCAGCAAGAATAAATGTTAATAACTCATTAGCAGCTGTTGCACCAGCTGTAATAACAATTCTTTCAGGATTAAATTTTGCCCTTCCACCTCTTATTTGTTCCATGAAGCTAGCCATTGCTTTTCTAAAAGAAACAAGTCCATGATAATCTTGAAATAATGCATTTTCCCTAAAGCTAGAAATTCTTCCACTGGCTTCTTCTGATTGTTTTTCCAAGTACTCTTCCAACAAATCAAATGATACCTATTCAAAGATTAAAAAAAAGCATAACATAAGATTAGATAATCCTAATTAATGCCTATTTTATAGTAGTTTCTGTACTCATTTTATCTAAAAACTTAAGATGTTAAAAAATTGTTTAGTTATTTTCATAATTATGTTCTCGTACGCCCGTTCGCGTGCGAGTTTGATTCTTTTTCATAAGCCAAATATGTAAAAAAAAAATATATATAATCAATTCAAACTTCTCTATAACAGCCTCGTTTATTACACTATTTTTTGTCTGATTTAGTGAAGTGTTGTTATATATAGGACATATGTTATAACATAATATAAAAATTAGTTCCGAAAAAACTTGACTTTTTATAGTGAATGATTGTTATATAGAGATATTGTTATAGAGAGGTTTGACTGTATTCGAAAACTCTTATCCAAGCCTGCTCGCCCATGTTGAGTCGAGGAAAAAACGGCTAGAATGGCATGAAAGGGGTGAGACTAGAATTTAACATGACCTCGACAGTACTATATTGAATTATGTAATCATCTCGTCTAAAAGTTTAATAATTAATTATATATGTATTAGTCAACAATACTTACTTGATTTTCTGCCAATCCCATTTGAATAACTCCAGATGGGTTGTGAAATTCATCAAAAGGATTTTCATCATATGATTTCCACCCTGCAAAATAAGGTGAATTTTCTCCATGTGTATCTGAGACTGCAACTTTTGATAGCTTAACTGTTGATTTCTCAATCTCAATAGCCATATTTTCTTTCTTTTTTGAGCCTTTTTTCTGGATAGAAATCAAGAAAATATGAATATAGGGTAGTTTAAACCAAAATGAGAACTGTTTGAATGAAGTTTATGTCAAATAACACCTATATATATATATAACCAATGATTGATACTATATAGTAAGGAAGATCAAAGATCACCTTTTTACAAATACTATAGTTTAAATTAAATGGCTGGTGACAACTGTTAGCTTCTGTCATCTTTTCAAACCTTCTCTATTATCTCAATCTCTAAAAAAAGATCACACAACAAATATGGTAGTTGAAATATGGGGGTGGGTATTTTAACAAATTAGTCTCAGGATACGTGCGATGCGCGTGTACTTTGTATCAATAAGAATAAGCTTTTTAAAAGTTATATAAAATATATTCAAAAGGTGTATTTGTGTTATAAAAATAATTTTTTTTTTTTTAAATATAAGCTCCTGAAAATGATAAATATTATATTAGTCATGTTTAAGTTTGGTTTGCTCTAGTCGTTCTTCCTTTTTGTTCCATTACTTATTTTATTGCAGTTCAACTTGTTAGGGGCAATTTCAACTTTTCACTTCGGTCGTTCCACTTTTATAATAGTAAAATAATAAATGTGATATAGAGTAATAAATAGCTACATTATAAAATCAAAAAATAATAAAAGTTGTATGATTAGGGAAATTTCATTAATGATCATCCAAGTAAATATTTATAGCACAAAAATACTATTCTTTTTTTAACTAAAATATAAATTTGACCAGAAAATACATATTTTGATTGGAAAAGTTTCTTTATACTAAAGTGAATCAATCAAGATTAATGGCAACAAAATCTCATAAATTCTTGGTAGCAAGCCACAAATGTGAAAGTAATTATGAATTTGACAAAGTAGTAATCTCTATAAAGAAGCTTAGTAAATGTTTGAAATTTTACTAATGAGGAAAAAGATTTGAGGTCATTAGTTGGAGAGAAAGAGCATGCGTGAAATTTTTTTGAAGTAAAGGAAAACGACGAAGCTTGAAGTTCTGCCAAAATAGAAACTAAGTTTTTAAAAGAGTTTTAATTGATTTTAAAGTCTTAAATATTAGGACATAGTTCAAACCAAAAAGAATAATAGGTAAAAATTTTAAGTAGATTTTTAGTTGATTTCACAGTGATAAATATTAGAAAAATAATTAAATGACTATTCTTAAATATTAAAAAAATAATTAAAATGACTATTCAAAAATATATTAGCAAAATAATTAAATGATTATTTTATTTTCGTGCTTTTAATATAGTATAGATAGATAGATATAGATAGTCCCATTTTTTCTAACTTTGTTGTTCCTTTCTAACAGGTAAACTAGAAGCCCTTTTTTTCTTCTCAATTATTTTTATTCATATTCTACAATACTTTACTGACGGAATTATACCTTTATTATGTTATGGTTGTTGATTTCTCTTCCACACTAAATAAGTACTAACTTTATTACAACATTTTTATGTGTGTCTGTCATACAAGAAAGCTCTTTTCTTTTGGTTTCACGCTCGATGTTCGATATTTGTATCGAGGCCTAATTAAATTTAGATTCGTGCCGGAAAATCTCATATTGAGGGTGAAGCAGTCCCTAACAAAGGTAGCTCCATACCCAGAGCTCGAACCCGAAATATCTGGTTAAGGATGAATAAGTACTCTCAACTCCACCACAACCTGATATACATAATCCAATCACTGCCAACTTAGAGACCAACTAGGATGCCAAGTGGACGAGCAGTGGGCTTAGCATGCAAATGTGATGCGGAAAATTCCAATGAGGAAGTGGCAGGAAAGTTAGTTAGGATCAATTTCAGCTAGTTTGGATTCCTTTTGTATTTTATTTGAATTCCTTGTATTAGCTATATAAATAGGAGAAATGTAATTGGAAAAGACATTATTGAATATTAAGAAAAGCTCAGAAACTCCTATCTCCTCTTCTCTTCTCTTCTCTTCTTCTTCCTTCTTCCTCCTAACTGCCTTTCTTCCAATTCGTACTGTTTCATTGGTTGATACCTACAAATTGGTATCAATTGGTATCAGAGCTTGTCGGTAATGGGACCCAAAGAGCTGTGGATAGGGGTGGGCATAAAATCCGGAAAACCGAATTCCGAACCGAACCGAACCGAATTAATTCGGTATTTCGATTTTCGGTATTTCGGTCTAATTCGGTACAGAAATTTTGGTATTTCGGTTCGGTACACGGTATTGGATTTTTGATATTTCGGTGTTTCGGTAAATACCGAAATACCGAATTTTTTATTTATTTATTTTTTTTACGATTTATTTTTTAAGCGATCTGCTAGGCATGAAGCTCTTTGTTTTTAAATTCTATTGATATCAATTGTCCATACTTCGATTTGT
>MDKI01143704.1:0-15529 GCA_005239505.1 Nicotiana paniculata
TCAAAATTTCCTCGGTTTGGGATTTTTAAATAACACGGTGTCCCGGAGCATCGTCAAAAATTCAGGTGGCGACTCTAAAATAAATAAGTAAATCCAAATCCGAATAATGCCACTTTAATTGGAAAAAACCCCTTATTACCCTTCATTAATCAGGGGTAGTGGAAAAAGGAGGTGTGACACCACTTATTAACATTATTTACCATATCACAGAATTTTCTAAGTGATGAATGATAGTACTAAAACAAGATGCTGAAACAGTGTTCATAAAGCCTAAATAGCATGATTTATAATGCATGATATGCTTTGCACATGTTGAGCCTAAACATGATTTCTATTGCGCAAATAAGGAATGTAAACCTAATGGCATGGTTTCTACCCTTGAATATACTACAGCATGCATATCACCCACCCATTTTCGCTATCTGACCCCAGAGTTGTTTACAATTAATTATTACAGACCATTTGTATGAATTACATAACTGAATAATGAAAAGAAGAAGTTATGCTATAGGGATCCTACTGATAGGCTCAGAATCTCCAGAATGCCTCATTGCCATTCTATTCACAACCTTTCACATGATCCAGGTGTGTCAGAGTTCCCTAAGGATATCAAGGGATACCGGGCAGTGCTCACACCTAGATTTCATAGCCAAGATGGAGTAAGTGTAGTGTGGAAAGGCCAGCCTTTGTGTGTCAAAGTTCAGAGGGAGCTCAAGGGTCCCAAAGCAATGCTCACACTAAGGGGGCAGAACTTAAAGTTCTAGGAGTAGAATGAGAGTGCTTGACATAGTTTTGAAAAGCTTTGAGTAAATAATTTACACAGGAAAGACTGGTTTTAAAAAAAAGAGTTTTGCAAAAGGATTTTTATTCAGTAAACAGTTTGAGAAAAGAGTAATGCAGTCAGAATAAACACTCCACATCTTAGGATCAGAACAGCGTACTACGACAAGTTCAACAACCACAAATAAAGTAGTGAGGGATTGGGGACATACAAGTAACAAAGTAGTGAACATGTAACAGGCAGAAGTAGACATGGATGCAGAATCAGAAGTTCCTAAGGGGGTTCATGGAAATGGGATACATCATAGTATTGGTTTAGACTAGACATAACAGTACCAAACAACTTAAAGTAATACCAATAGAGGCATGCCCTAACCAAAGCTAGTGTACAGACATAGGGCTAATGAGAGTCATATAGAAACAGGTTTCAAATACATAAAGACATGATGATTATGAAAGTAAAGCATAACTTAACATGCTAGATGAAGCCCCAGATTTTAATTACATGTCCAACAACAAAACAATATATAGAAGCATATAAGAAACATAATGAATTGAAGCAGAAAAATAAACATGTTGGTTTGGGAATTCATATTAAAAGCAGGACATATCAGTGAAGTGAAGAAGACAGTAAACACAAAGTAGTATAGGAGCACAATAGTTAGCCTTTGCTTGCACCCGGCTAACTTAGAACAGTGACAAGTAGCACAGAGAAGAGAGAATAGAGCAGAAAGTTTTAGTTGTGAGAGAGGGTTATTGAACCAGTCCGTTCGTGTGTTTTTGTTAATGAAGATTAGAGAGTATATATAGTTTAAAAACAGGTGGAAAATAAGGTAACAAGTAAAGTGTAGTATAATTATAGAAATAAACACAATTATAATCCAATCACTGTAAGTACTCCCCACAATTAAGGAGTCACAATTCAAACGGATACCACAATGGTGAATAAGGAAAGAAAACTAATTTGAAAGACTGATTTTAATCATACAAAGAGTGGTAAAGAATAGGGCATGTGATTAGGACTAGGTACAGAATATATTAATTAAGGAAAGTAAGTATTAATCAACAACATATTTATACATAAAATAAGGCAGAATATAATTCTGAAAATCAGTAAGAGATCCCTTGAAATAACATGGAATCAATTATCAATTAAGGCAAATGTCACGCAAGCAAGAAAATACACAAAATCAGTAAAAAGTTCTAAGGAAAATACACAAAATCAGTAAAGAGTAAAGAGAATTAATAAAATAACTAATTATACCCATTAAACGATAAACAGTACTGGAATAGCACATGTTAAACAAAATTAGAAAAAACCCTAAGCAAACAGTTAGAGGAACGGTAGAGAATCGGAAACCCTAACAACAATTTAAAGCAAGAATCACAAAGATCACAAATCGTTTCATAAGAAACAGACACGCATGAACATATGATAAGATAAATCCTAGAAAATTAGGTCTTTTAGCATAATAACTCAGATAACAAGGAAAAGCATAAGAGAATAGTTCAAACACAGTAGAAATCTGTAACGACCTGACCGGTTGTTTTGAGCTCTAGCGCGTCGTTCAACGGTGTGAAGTCGTGAGCAGCTTCATTTCAGGTATTATGACCCATGGGCGTGGTCGGAATTGAATTCCAGGAAGTTTAGAATTGATTTGGAAAGAAAATTCTCATTTCAGAAGCCTTAAGTTGGAGAAATCAACTAAGATTGAAATTTTGAGTAAACGACCTCCGAATCAAGATTTGAAGGTTCCAGTAGGTTCGTAGGATGATTTCGGACTTGGGTGTATGTCCGGCTTGGGGTTTGGATAACCCGGGGGCGTTTCGGCGTATATTATGGGAGTTAGCATTTTAGAAGAATTTCATAAATTCGGGCTTGAAGTGCATTTCAGGGTTGTTGATGTCCGTTTGGGATTCCGAGTCTGGGACAGCTTCGTAAGGTGATTCTGGAGTTGGGAGCGCGATCGGAAGTGAATTCGGATGTCCGTAGATTATTTTGGAGTCATTTGGCTAAACTTAGAAATTTGAAGGTTTTGAAGAATTCGACCGGAAGTGAAAATTTTAATATTGTGGTCGGAATGCGATTCCAGAAGTTGGAGCAGGTCCGTAATGTTGAATATGACTCGAGTGCAAAATTTGGGGTCAATCGGAGGTGATTTGACGGGTTTCGGCATCGAATGTGGAAGTTTGGAATTTCAAGTTCTTAAAGATTTGGATTGATGAGCGATTCGTTGAGTCAATGTTGTTTGATGTGATTTGAGGCTTCGAGCAAGTCCGTGTTATGTTTTGGGATAGGTTGGTATGAT
Organism: Nicotiana paniculata; assembly: GCA_005239505.1. NCBI lineage: Eukaryota > Viridiplantae > Streptophyta > Magnoliopsida > Solanales > Solanaceae > Nicotiana > Nicotiana paniculata. Next base: position 3,090 of record MDKI01143704.1, read on the forward strand.
TGGACAGGGTCCCGGGGGCCTCGGGTTGATTCCATGTGGTTAACGGATCAAAGTTGAAGTTGGAAAAGGGAGTGAAGGTTGTTTTAATCTGGTGCAATCGCACCTGCGAGGCTTTGACCGCAGGTGGGAAGCCGCAAGTGCGGCTAAGGGCGTTGCAGGTGCGAGATTTGGGGCTGGAGTTGAGGGGACCGCATGCGCGGGAGTTTGGTCGCACCTGCGGAGTCGCAGGTGCGAAGAGTGGGTAGCAAGAGCGGGATTTTGCTGGGTCTATTCAGAGGCGCACCTGCGATGGAATTTCCGCAGGTGCGGAGTCGCAGGAGCGGCTATTTGACCGCAGGTGCGAAAAGAGGCCTGGGCATAATGTTTTAAAGACGGGTTTTTGTCATTTCTCACCCATTTTTCATATGTTATGGACGATTTTGGAGAGCTTTTCAAGGGATATTTCATCATGCATCAGAGGTAAGTTGTTTTTACTCGTTTCTAAGGTTAAATACAAGATTTGATGCATAAATTTGATATGGAAAATTGTGGGAAAACTGGGGTTTTTGAAGAAAATCCTAGGAAATGTAAAATTGGAATTTAGCCACGAATTTGAGTATGGAATGTAGAGTAAATTGTATGATTGAACTAGTAGAGTTATGGGTAGCATGTATCTTCAAGAATTTTGGATTTCCGGGCACGTGGGCCCGAGGGCATTTTGGTCATTTCTCCGAACGGGGTTGGGAAAGTATATAATCTGAATTTGTTGTGATTATTAGGATGAATTTTCATTGCTTTGCCGTTATGTGGTAGTTTCGGAGCGTTATGCGTCCGTTGGAGTCATCGGAAGGGCTTAGAAGTCGGTGTTGGAATTTTGGAGCGAGGTAAGTCTCCTTTTTAGCTTTGTGAGGGTGAATCGTCCCCCTAGGTGAATTAATTCAATACATGCTATTATCTTCGGGGGCTACGTACCCACGAGGTGACGGGAGTCCGTGCATAGCTACTACTACTCCATGTCCTGGTAGCCTAGGACCCACTAGCATGCCTTACTTGTTGTACCTGTGATCTTGTCTGTTAGACTGCTAATATAATCGAAATTGCAATTTAATGACTAAGGAAGATTAGAGCTTATTTTCTAAATCATCTAAAAGGAGAATTTATTTCCTTCGCGGGCAATTGTATTTCCGAATAAGGTTGTGTTATTAAACGTTATATAAAACTCGGGAAGTGAATTTCAAAAAAGGAATTTGAATACTATTTGTGGTTTTTAAAGAGAAATCGATCATTTACTTGATTATTTGTGTTCCCCACTTATTCGGGGTGGATTGTTGATTGTGCATGTCTGCATGTGACCGCTTCACAATTTACATTCCGCGAGCGGAGTGTTATTTCCCCTACTCTCATGGGAGCGGGCCGTACGCCACGGCGGGTTTAGAATGCACTTTTGGTACGGGCCGTTCGATCCTCGGCAGTGCATAGATATGATTATTATATTGAGAGGTGCACTTTTGGTACGGGCCGTTCAATTCTCGGCAATGCACAGAGAGGATTATTATATTAAGAGATTCACTTTTGGTACGCGTCGTTCGATCCTCAGCAGTGCATAGACATGAGTATTTTTATTGAGAGGTGCAATTTTGGTACGGGCCGTTCGATCCCCGTCAGTGCACAGAGTGATTATTATGACGGCTCAGGCCGGTTGTTCTTATCCCGTATGCGCATGTTAAACTGTTAAATGTTTTCTACATGATTTTGAAATAATAAGATACTTGGGAAAAATAAAGAGGCAATTGTTTATTTAAGATATTTGGAAAAATAATGAGAAAGTGGTATTTGTTGTTTATTTCCAGTATTTACTTGGAGTTCAGTGCCTTACATACATGCTGCTTTACTGCCTTTACATGCTTATCTTGTTCATTTTTCACTGTTAAATAAATTGCTGGCCCTTAGTGAGTGTCTAATTCGACCTCTCGTCACTACCTCTCAGAGGTTAGGCGGGCGACTTACTGAGTACACGTTTTTTTGTACTCATGTTACACTTGCTGTGCATTTTATTGCACAGGTACTTTCATAGCAATGTGGAGGATTCGGAGACTTAGGCGAGCTGCATCATCCGGAGGCGATCTGCAGCTGACAGAGTCTCCTTCGTACTGTACCTATTTCATTTAAATTTCCTTGTCCAGTTATATTTCGGACGGTCTTGTAATGATTGTTGAAATCTTAGAAAATTGTCATGTACTTGTGACACCGGGTTCTGGGGTATGTATTGGGATATAATTGCTTATGTGTAATATTTTAAACCATTTTTTTAATTAATAGACTTTTATTTGATTATTAGGTAATGAAGTGAAATGAAGTGTTTCATAAACTTTATAAAACGGAAAGTTATTTCAATTAGTTAATGTTTTGGCTTGCTTGACCTTGTGTCCGGCGCCATCACAACCTTAGGGATTTTGGGTCGTGAAAACATGGTATCAGAGCGCTAGGTTCCCGTTCTCACGAGTCATGAACAAGTCTAGTAGAGTCTTGTGGATCGGTACGGAGACGTCTGTAATTATCTTCGAGAGGCTACAGTGCTGTTAGGAGTACTTCCCTTCTTGATTCTTCATCGTGCGAGTTGATTCCTTTGAGGCTTATGCCTATGTTCATTCCTACTCAATCTTACGCGTCGCGAAGCGCTTGCTATGGATCAGGAATTTGAGGAATGGAAATGGTGCTACGAATTTAATCCGAGATGCTTCCATGTGTAATTGGTCGTGGTTGTTGTTATGGCCCTGCAAAAGTTACTATGTTATTTCAGCTCTGTAGCTGTGTTTCTGGGAGCCTTAAGGCTGTGCTCGGGTAATGATGATGCTTGCGATTGGTTGTCGCATGATGTCGTTGTGATGATAGAATGCTTGCCCGTACGTTGGGGGTGATGAATGGTTGAAGGGAGGTCTTCTTAGAGTTTGATTTCGAGATTTCGGTGTTTTACTTCTGGCATAGGAAAGGCATTTGGATTCTGAATGATCTGGTTGGAGTTGATAAAGTAGTAAGACTTGGCGTCTTCAAGTGAGGTGGGATATGCACCTGTGACGTGTAGTCGTCGTCATTGATCGGATGGAAGGTGTTAGGTTCGGCGGTGCTATGGTTTCTTCGATTACGTGGGGTCAGAGTATCGAGAAGAAGTGTTGAAGAATGCGGTTGGTAGGGATCGTGAGGTGCGGTGGTTCAGTACCGGATAACTATTGTTAATGAAGGAAGATAGAGAAAGATGATCTTTGGAGAGCGTGAAGTCGTGGTGATCTGCTGGTAGAGAGCTATAGAGAACAGTCCTGAAGTAAGGCTAGGCAGTGGTTCCATTTCTAAGAGGCTAGGTGTAAGAAGCGGAAGTCGAGCAGTCGCAAAGTGGGGGAGTCCCACCATCTGCAGTTGGATCGTATGGTTGTCTTCGCATAGGGTCGCGGATTGTCGGCGTGTTAGCAAGTTAATTCAGCTAAGGGAAAGGAGTAAGATGGTAATTGTGCGTGGGATTTGATGAATATGTGCAAAAGTTGCCCCTGCCAGGCTAGGGTTAGGCTTGGAAGATTCACAACTTATGCTTAAGGCATGGGCGAGTGGTAAGGTTAGTGACTCAGTCACGTGTTTCATGGAAAATGGTTTTCCTGCGCTAGGAGAGCCCTGGAGTTGATTGTATTCAGGGTCAGTCAGAGTGGGTGACTCTCAATAAGGTCCTAGTGAGTTCAAAAGTTAAGAATGCGGCGTTTAAGGATTTCAGGCAGCAGTATGATCGAGAATCGAGCTTTTGCAGAGTAATCTAGGAGAAAAAGGAGGATGGTTGGAATGTTCTATGATATGTTTCAGCATGCAGGATAATATTAGAGGAGTGAGAAATATAGACTCCGGATCGAAGAAAGATTATCAGAAGGGTATGAGACGGGTTGCGGGATTTGGGCAGCATAGTCTCGTGAATCAAGGTCACTCGGGATAAGTGAGGGTTGAGTTTGATATGGGTTGAAGGAAGTTGTTATTATTCCTGAGGCAATTGAAGATGATTAAAAGAAGATAGATTGATTAGCCATGGTTGAAATGGCACATTGCAGCAGTGATCGGTTCCTTTGATGTGATTTAGTTATGCATGTGATTTGTGCCGGTGTGTGCGAGGCTTGTCGGCCTTCGTAACGGATCTCATGTGGGAGCATTTGAGTGTTATGGCATGTCAGGTGTAGGCGGACCCCGGAAGGGTTACGGTCGTATAGACTACTACTTAAGGATTTGCATGATTGGGTGATAATGGGAATTCACTCGTGTGTTGAGATGGTACTCTTGAATTGAGTCAAGTAAAAGTTTCTATATGATGAAGTGTTCACCCTATTGGTGGTGCGGAAGTTATGATGGAATTCTTGCGCTAACTCATGTTGGTATATTAGGTGCGGGAAGCAGTATGTAACTGGAAGTAAGAATCGAGATTTAGGTCGGATGTTTATAAGGATTTCATGAGCTCGGAAGAGCAAGGCAAGTGATTTGAAAGTTCAGAGTAAGCTGGTGTTATCTTCAGTGTCACCTGAGATTGATATTCGGTGAAAGAGGCTTTGTACCCTGGTCATGGGTTCTTGATGTGTTTTGCGGCCTTAGTGTGGTCGGTGTTATGGATGGGCAAACTTGTTTCCTTGGGTGGAAGGTCGTGGAAGCATGACCGCGAAAAGATTGTATAAAGTGTGACATGTAGTCACTTGGTAGATTTCAGATTTGGACTGTGTATAAGGAAGTGCGATGTTTCTTAATTGAGAATTTATGCCTGGAAGGTGTTCAGTTCATTTGGTTGTGGATTGTGGGGTGCTTGTCCCTGCTATGATGGTTGTTCTTGCGTATTATGAGAGAAAGTGGGTTAATGTGGACCCAGGTAAAAGCTAATAGCTAAGTTTGGTGCGATCGAGGTGTCTCGATGCTTGTGGATGGATTTAAATATGATTATGGGCTCTGTATGAGCCAGGCATGTTCCTTTCAGTAGAGCGCTTTTCATGGAAAGGTATTAGAACAGCGGATGTTGTTCTATCCTCGTCGAATTCCTGTGTTATTGTGATTGTGCCGTGCGAGCTGTGAAACGGCTTGATAATTTCCTATGTGTTGATGTCCCGCATAGTGGGGATGTTATGTGAGCAGGATAGCTCTTGATATCTAGAGTGTATATATATATATATATATCGCACCTCAGTTGTGCTTGAGTTATGTAGCCTACGACATTATCAGTCTCCCCAGGATGGTATTATGCACTTAGCGTGCTTATGATCGATATTCAGTAATTTGTAATAGTGAGCAAATTAGCTCCGTATATATATCTTCTTATGTAAATTTTATGATGGGATCGGGTGGCACACCGCCACGGGTATGTTACTTGGATCGGGTTGCACGTCGCAACAGTCTGATGATGAGGAGGGATAAAATATATTTATTTTCTTGTGTTTTATTTCCTATTTTCTGGTAAGAATTCATATTAGTTGCCTGAGCTTCCGTCCTAAGTCGTTTCTTATTATCATGTTCGAGTTATGGCCTATTGGCGCGATGTGGTATCATGTGAGGTTGTTGGTCATGTTGGGGTGGTTTGTTGTTTGAGCAGTTCGTACTGGGTGAGACGAGATTATCGGATCAGGGATCGATGCGATGAGGTTATGTGAAGTGTATATTAAAGAACAAATACCATTATTCAGGTTCAGGATGAAGTGATGATTCTAGTCAAGATGAGGTATTCAAGGAATGGTTAACTCTGCAGATGAATATGAATTTCTGCGCATTTCCTCCGTTGTGGTGGTATCGTCAGCATTATCGCAGGATGTATGTATATATAACATGAGGTGCATCGGGAGCATCAGATTCGTGGAATTTAGCTATTAAGGTTCAGGGAGCCTCATTGTGGTTAGATAATGAATCTTGCGGTGCATGGTGCTGATTCAACAAAGGTATGCAGTCATATTATGGTATGTCATGTGGTAGTTGATACAGTGTTTATATGTTCGAACTAGGCCTGGCAGAGAAATTTCAGGTGTGTGAATGAACTCCGAGCTTATTGTATGGATAAGAGAAGAAATCCCCATATTTGATCAAACTATTATGCTCGACTAGGTTGTGGTAGCACGGGCAGGTGCTCGAAATGTTAAACAGTGGTTTCAGGTAACTCCAGAGCAGTTCTTAGCACGTTCGAGGACGAACGTCGGTTTAAGTGGGGGAGAATGTAACGACCTGACCGGTCGTTTTGAGCTCTAGCGCGTCGTTCAACAGTTTGAAGGCGTGAGCAGCTTTGTTTCAGGTATTATGACCCGTGGGCGTGGTCGGAGTTGAATTCTAGGAAGTTTAGAATTGATTTGGAAAGAAAATTCTCATTTCAGAAGCCTTAAGTTGGAGAAATCAACTAAGATTGGAATTTTAAGTAACGACCTCCGAATTAAGATTTGAAGGTTCCAGCAGGTTCGTATGATGATTTCGGACTTGGGTGTATGTCCAGCTCGGGGTTTGGATAACCCGGGAGCGTTTCGGCGTATATTGTGGGAGTTAGCATTTTAGAATAATTTCATAAATTCGGGCTTGAAGTGAATTTCAAGGTTGTTGATGTCCGTTTGGGATTTCGAGTCTGGGAGCAGCTTCGTATGGTGATTCTGGAGTTGGGAGCGCGATCAGAAGTGAATTCGGATGTCCGTAGATTATTTTGGAGTCATTTGGCTAAACTTAGAAATCTGAAGGTTTTGAAGAATTCGATCGGAAGTGGAAATTTTGATATCGTGGTCGGAATGCGATTCCGGAAGTTGGAGCAGGTAGGTAATGTTGAATATGACTCGAGTGCAAAATTTGGGGTCCATCGGAGGTGATTTGACGGGTTTCGGCATCGAACGTGGAAGTTTGGAATTTCAAGTTCTTAAAGATTTGTATTGATGAGCGATTCGTCGTTTCAATGTTGTTTGATGTGATTTGAGGCTTCGAGCAAGTCCGTGTTATGTTTTAGGATAGGTTGGTATGATTGGACGGGGTCCCGGGGGCCTCGGGTAGATTCCGGGTGGTTAACAGATCAAAGTTGAAGTTGGAAAAGGGACTGAAGGTTGCTGTCATCTGGTGTAATCGCACCTGCGAGGCTTTGACCGCAGGTGCAGAGCTGAAGGTGCGGCTAAGGGAGCCGCAGGTGCAAGATTTGGAGTTGGAGCTGGAGCTGAGGGGACCGCAGGTGCGGGAGTTTGGTTTCGCAGGTGCGAAGAGTGGGTCGCAGGAGCGGGAATTTGCTGGGTCGAATCAGAGCCGCACATGCGATGGAATTTCCGCAGGTGCGGAGCCGCAGGAGCGGCTATTGGACCGCAGGTGCGAAAAGAGGCCTGGGCATAATGTTTTAAAGACGGGTTTTTATCATTTCTCACCCATTTCTCATATGCTATGGACGATTTTGGAGAGCTTTTCAAGGGAGACTTCATCAGGGATCAGAGGTAAGTTGTTTCTACTCGTTTCTAAGGTTATATACAAGATTTGATGCATAAATTTGATATGGGAAATTGTGGAAAATTGGGGTTTTTGAAGAAAAACCTAGGAAATGTAAAATTGGAATTTAGCCACGAATTTGAGTATGGAATGTAGAGTAAATTGTATGATTGAACTAGTAGAGCTATGGGTAGCATGTATCTTCGAGAATTTTGGATTTTCGGGTACGTAGGCCCGAGGGCATTTTGGTCATATCTCCGAGCGGGGTTGGGAAAGTATATAATCTGAATTTGTTGTGATTATTAGGATGAATTTTCATTGCTTTGCCGTTATGTGGTAGTTTCGGAGCGTTATGCGTCCATTGGATTCATCAGAAGGGCTTGGAAGTCGGTGTTGGAATTTCGGAGCGAGGTAAGTCTCCTTTTTAACTTTGTGAGAGGGAATCGTCCCCCTAGGTGAATTAATTCAATACATGCTATTATCTTCGGGGGCTACGTATGCACGAGGTGACGGAGTCCGTGCGTAGCTACTACTATGCCATGTCCGGGTAGCCTAGGACCCACTAGCATGCCTTACCTGTTGTACATGTGATCTTGTCTGTTAGACTGCTAATATAATCGAAATTGCAATTGAATGACTAAGGAAGATTAGAGGTTATTTTCTGAATCATCTAAAAGGAGAATTTATTTCCTTCGGGGGAAATTGTATTTTCGAATAAGTTTGTGTTATTAAACGTTATATAAAACTCGGCAAGTGAATTTCGAAAAAGGGATTTAAATACTATTTGTGGTTTTTAAAGAGTCGGTCATTTACTTGAGTATTTGTGTTTTCGGCGTATTCGGGGTGGATTGTTGATTGTGCATGTATACATGTGACCGCTTCGTAATTTACATTCCGCGAGTGGAGTGTTATTTCCCCTACTCTCATGGGAGCGGGTTGTACGCCACGCCGGGTTTAGAATGCACTTTTGCTACGGGCCGTTCGATCCGCGGCAGTGCATAGATATGATTATTATATTGAGAGGTGCACTTTTGGTACGGGTCGTTCGATCCTCGGCAGTGCACAGAGAGGATTATTATATTGAGAGATGCACTTTTGGTACGAGCCGTTCGATCCTCGACAGTGGATAGACATGAGTATTTTTATTAAAAGGTGCACTTTTGGTACGGGTCGTTCGATCCTCGGCAGTGCACATAGTGATTATTATGACGGCTCAGGCCGATTGTTCTTATCCTGTATGCGCATGTAAACTATTAAATCTTTTCTACATGATTTTGAAATGATAAGATACTTGGGAGAAAATAAAGAGGCAATTGTTTATTTAAGATATTTGGAAAAATAATGAGAAATTGGTATTTGTTGTTTATTTCCAGTATTTACTTGGAGTTCAGTGTCTTACATACATGCTGCTTTACTGCCTTTACATGTTTATCTTGTTCATTTTTCACTATTAAATAAATTGTTGGCCCTTAGTGAGTGTCTAATTTGACCTCTCGTCACTACCTCTCAGAGGTTAGGCGGGCAACTTACTGAGTACACGTTGTTTTTGTATTCATGCTACACTTGTTGTGCATTTTATTGCACAGGTACTTTCATAGCAATGTGGAGGATTCGGAGACTTAGACGATCTGCATCATCCGGAGGCGATCCGCAGCTGACAGAGTCTCCTTCGTACTGTACCTGTTTCATTTAAATTTCCTTGTCCAGTTGTATTTCGGACGGTCTTGTAATGATTGTTGAACTCTTAGAAATTGGTCATGTACTTGTGACACTGGGTTCTGGGGTATGTATTGGGATATAATTGCTTATGTGTAAATCTTTTAAACCATTGTTTTAATTAACAGACTTTTATTTGATTATTAGGTAATGAAGTGAAAGGAAGTGTTTTCATAAATGTTTTAAAACGGAAAGTTATTTCAATTAGTTAATGTTTTGGCTTGCCTGACCTTGTGTCCGGCGCCATCACTCTCTTAGGGATTTTGGTTCGTGAAAAAATCACTAAAAATCAGAAGAATAACCATTTTTGAAAGGGGTTAAAAACCCTAATTTTGAAAGTGAAGAAATCATTCTTAAAACAAAGAGATTTTTGAGGAAAACATGTGAAAACATCGAAATATCCATATATTTGTTACGGATCTAAAAAGATCAGAGGGCTTTAAGGTTAGGGTTTCCAGAGAAAACCGAGAGAAGAAGAAGAAGAAGAACCCAATATCTTACCGGATTTTAATCGGAGGGTGATAGATCTTACTCGAATGACCATAGATGGCCGGAAAGATGGCATGAGACCGGAGATGGTTGTCGAACTGCCTCTGGTTCACTTGAGAACCCCCAAACTATGGCACAGGTGAAGGATGGAGCCATAAGGCTGGTGAGTGGTGAAACCTCCATGGATTCTGGTAGGGAGACGACCGGAGAAGGGAGGTCAGTAGGTGGAGACGAGAAGGTTCTATAGAGAGGTGAGAGCATTCAGAGAGGTAGGTGGGAAGTGAGACGGAAAATGAAACGGGGGGGGGGGGGGGGGGGGGGGGGGGTAATCTTTAGGAATTAATAGGAAAGGATTAATCTTGGCCGTTGATTTGAATTAATCAACGACTCATATCGAATAAGGGATTGGGTCGGGTATTTTTAGTTTTGGGTTGGGTAATTGGCTAATTAATTGGGTTAGGGGTCCGGATTAATTAGACTAGAATTTAAATAATAGTGGCTAACTAATAAATACTCAATTAAAAATAGATAAATAATTTATAAAAATAGCTGATAAGTATAAAAATAAAATTGATGCTTAATAAAAATTAAATTAACATGATTAATTAGTATTTAAAATATAAAATGACTAATATTGGGCCAAAATAGCATAAAACATATGATTATGCTATAATTGCAATGTTATTGCAATTATAGCCAAAGAGTGCCAACTTGGCTGATTGTGAAATAATTTGGTCTCAATAGGATAAAAAATAATATATTAAGTCAAGAAATGTTTTTGAAATCATTTGTAATGCAATTTATAATTAATTATTAGAAATGAAAACACTGGATGAATTAAAATAAATTAATAAAAATATGGTAAAATTATAGGAAAATACCAATTACTATGAAAGAAGTTTTGAAGGTATATATGTAATTTTAAAATAGTTTGAGGAAAAATTGGGTATCAACAGATTCCCCTCTTTATCCGGGAAGGATGAAAGAGTTGTCGGGTAAAGATATGATGGCAAATTTTGACCGAGTGAAATGGTTTGAAGAGTTTTAGGTCGCACCCTGATTTCTGAGTTGCCTACATATCCCTGGTTTTACAGGAATCAGGCTGTATGTAGTTCAGGATTCATTGGTGAAGTATACCGATGAATTTTCTTACAAGAACAGACGCAACATTTGGGACTGATTGAATAAGCGGCTTACGGGGTGGTTAGGAGAACTGGAGTGTAATGATCTGACCGGTCGTTTTGAGCTCTAGCGCGTCGTTTAGAAGTTTGAGGTCATGAGCAGCTCCGTTTCAGGTATTATGACTTGTGGGTGTGGTCGGAATTGAATTTCGGAAAGTTTAGAGTCAATTTGGAAAGAAAATTCTCATTTCAGAAGCCTTAAGTTGGAGAAATTGACTAAGATTGGAATTTTGAGTAAACGACCTCTGAATCAGAATTTGAAGGTTCCTGCAGGTTCGTATGATGATTTTGGACTTGGGCGTATATCCAGATCGGGCTTTGGATAACCCGGAAGTGTTTCGGCCCATATTGTGGAAGTCGGCATTTTAGAAGAAATTTCCTAAGTTCGGCTTGAAGCGTATTTCAGTGATATTGATGTCCATTTGGGATTTCGAGCCTGGGAATAGCTCCGTATGGTGATTCTGGAGTTGGGAGAGCGATGGGAAGTGAATTCGGATGTGCGTAGGTCATTTTGAAGTCATTTGGCTAAAGATAGAAATTTGAAGGTTTTTGAGAAATCCGACCGGAAGTGGAAATTTTGATATCGGGGTTGAAATGCGCGGAAGTTGGAGCAGATCCGTAATGTCGAGTATGACTTATGTGCAAAATTTGGGGTCAATCGGACGTGATTTGATAGGTTTCGGCATCAGATGTAGAAGTTGGAAATTTCAAAGTTCATAAAGTTGAATTTTAGTGTGATTCTTGATTTCGGCGTTGTTTGATGTGATTCGAAGCCTCGAGCAAGTCCGTGTGAGGTTATGGGACTGAGTCGTGTGATTGGACGGGTCCCGAGGGCCGAGGGTGTGTTTTGGGGTGGTTCCGAGTTGTTTTCAACTGTTTTGTGTTGCTGTTTTCTGGTGTTTTGGGGGTTTAGTGCAATCGCAATCCTAGTGGTGCGATCTCGGAGAAGGAATTAGAGGGGCTGTAAATTTGGCTTGTGCGATCGCACTTGGATGTATGCAATCGCACAGAGGAGGATTTTGGGGGCTATTTCATTGGTCTATGCAATTGCATCTGTAGATGTCCGATCGCACAAAGGGAAAATATGAGGCTTCAGGTTTTGGCTTGTGCGATCGCACAGGGTGTTCTCGGAGGCTTCTGGGATTTGCTTGCGATTGCGGTTGATATTGTGCGATCGCACAGAAGGATGCCTGGGCAGTGTATTATTTTAAACGGGATTCTTAGCTCATTTCTCCCATTTTCTTTTGGTGTGCGATTTTGAGGGGCTTCAAGAGAGGATTTTCTTCATGCATTGCTAGGCAAGAAATTTCTTTATGTTTTTAAGATAAATACAAGGTTATTACATGGAATTATACATGAAAAATTATAAAAAAATTTGGGAAATCTTGAAGAAAACCTAGAAATTTGTATTTGGATTTTAACCACGAATTTGAGCATGGAATTTTGTGTAAATTGTATATTTGAGCTAGTAAGGCTATGGGTAGAATATATGTTCGAGAAATTTCGGATTTCCTGGCACGTGGGCCCGAGGAAATTTTGGTCAATTCACTGAGCGAAGTTGGGAAATTATATAATTTGAATTGTTGCAAAAATTAGAGTATATTTTCATTGGTTTGTCGTTATTTGGATAGTTTTGGGGCG
>ML333871.1:0-64903 GCA_005239505.1 Nicotiana paniculata
TTATATTTATATTATTTAGATAGTAAATATAAAAGTGATTCATAATTTTGACCAATGTTGACCCGACCAACTTTGGTCGGTTATTTTCCAGAAATTAAAATATACCGACCAAAGTTGGTCGGTACATGTTTCCCCTGAATTAACTGACCAACGTTGGTCGGTAAAATTTAAATAAAATTTCTTTAAATTTTATAAAATATTTTAAATAATAATATAACTATTAAAATTTTAAAAATTGGGTCCACATNTTTGTTGACCAACTTATCGACCAACTTTGGTCGGTATTTTCTTAAAAATAAATCTAAAATAATTTTTTCCCAGTTTCCGTCCAAGCTGGATGGTTTTTGGTCGCTTTTTTGACCGGCTAACGTTGGTCGGAAAATTTTGGTCAGTTTCTTGCGTATTTCTAGTAGTGTTTTGAGTTGGGGAGCTCGGATTTGGGCGATTTTCACCATATGGATTGGGGGTAAGTGTTCTCTACTTGGTTTTTGATTATATTTCATGAATCAATCTTCGTTTTTAGTATTTGATCGATGATTTCAAAGCGAAATTGAGGGAGTTGGAGTTTGAGTTTTGGAGAGTTTTAAGTGAGGATTTGAGGGACCAAACGGAGTCTAATTTTGATGAATTTTATATGGTTAGACTCAGGAGAGGATGAGGTTAATTATTCTGCCAATTTTGACTGGTTTCGAGACGTGGGTCTGGGGACAGGATTTTAGCCTATTTCGGATTTTTGGCCTAATTGTGTAGTTTTTCTTGTGGAATTCGATTCCCTGGCCTATGTTGATAATATTATTCTGATTATGGTTAGATTCAGAGCTTCTGTAGACCGAGTCGAGGGACGAGGACATCCCGGAGTAGGATTTTACGTTGTTAAGGTAAGTAACCGTTTTAAATCTGGCTTTGAGGGTATGAACCCGGAAAATGTGATATCATGTGATTGTTTGGAGGTGATACCCACGTTAGGTGACAGGCGTGTGGGTGATTACCGTGAGGGATTGAGACTTGGTCCGTCCCGTGAGGTTGTGAGGCTAATGGCCATTATCTGTGTCACTTGTTTTCATGTTATTGAACTTGTCTGCCTTCATGTTAGAGATCATGCTTAGGCTTTATTCTTGCTCACATTATTTCCACTCAATCATAGAAATTCTTATACATGGTTACCTCAGTCTCTATTATTTTGCTGATATGTTGTGATATTTGATGTGGGTTGTGTCCCCTTATTTGTTGATGATGTTAAGGCTAGAGAGGTTCATGACTGACTGAGGCCGAGGGCCTGTTGTGAGATATTTGATATGATATGATATGATACCATAGCGCATGAGTTCTCCTCATAACACGTGATTTGACTGTGCGAATCCAAGTATAGATACCATAGCGTGTGAGTTTTCCGTTATAACGACCCGACCGGTCGTTCTGAGAGTTTTAATCCTATTTCCTCCCATATATGCTTCAGTTTTGTGTGGTTCATCTCTTTTATGTTGTGTTGGGTTGGTTGGCTCAGGTTTGGAGTGGTTGCGGGGAGAAATGAGACACTTAGTCTCTTAACTTGGTTCAATAGTTGGAAAAGTCAACCGGAAGTTGACTTATAGGTATATGATCTCGAAATGTAGTTTTTATGGTTCGGATAGCTTCGTTAGTTTCTTTGGGACTTAGGAGTGTATTCGGAATGTTATTCGGAGGTCCGTGGTAGAATTTAGCTTGAAATGGTGAAATTTGGATATTTGGCGATTTTTGGTCGGCAGTGGAATATTAGTTATCGGGGTCGGAATGAAATTTCGGAAGTTCGAATAAGTTTGTAGAGTCGTTTGTGATGTGTGTGCAAATTTTCAGGTCGTTCGGACGTGATGTCACGGCCCAAAATCCGCTAAGGTCGTGATGGTGCCGGACACCATTGTCAGGCAAGCCAACACTCAATAGATAATTAAAATTCTTATGTTAGTATTTTCAAAATCATTACTTTTTATTTTATTATAAAAAGATCAGTTAAAGTTACCGAGTAAACAACGATGTTTTAAATAATTCAATCGACAAATACATCCCTGAGTCATCCCAGAACTCCGTGTCACAAGTGCATGAGAAAAAATTTCTAGGAAGTATACATGTGATACAATATTTGTCCGAAATACAAACTGGACAAAGAAATAAAAGTATAATACAATACATCTGAGGGAAACTCTACCGACTGCGGGTCGTCTCGAGAGGTGCAGCTTACCCAAATCCCCATATCAACCATGCCACGACGCCAAGCGGGGCCACTAGATATACATGTACCTGTGCAATAAAAATGCACAGCAAGTGTAGTATGAGTACAAAAACAACGTGTACTCAGTAAGTATCCCGCCTAACCTCGAAGAGGTAGTGACGAGGGGTCGACTTTGACACTTACTAGGGGTCAAATTAATATAATCAAGTGTGATGTCAAACATGGATGTTACTATCAAATGACATATAACAGCAGGAAATGACAACTTCTTCCATAAATTATAAATCCCAGTTTCCGTCATCTCAGTTAACCACTCATATCTTAAGACAATTAACAGTTCAAATCACAGGTGGTATCCATCAAATATCATGTGCAGGAAATGTCGAGGGTCAAACGGCTCGAACCAACGATAAATGTAAACTGTGCACTGCCGAAGGGTCGAACGGCTCGAACCATAGATGCATCTATTACCCCGCTCGTGAATCGATCATGTGACGCGGTAATATATAATAATATAGTTACCCTGCTCGCGAATCATACATGAGATTCAGATACTCATAAATACACACATTCACACAAAAATTCATATTTTATCAGGAAAACAATTACCCAATGAAGTGATAAAATTCTCTTTTAATGGACACGAAGATAGTATTTAAATATTTTCCAGAAATTCATTTATCAAGTTCGATAAGGTTTAATTATTTCCAGATTCATTAAATAAGTTATAAGTATGGCAAACAAAACATACTTTTGGGTCCTAGACTACCCGGATATAAACATAATAGTAGCTACGCACGGACTCCCGTCACCTCGCGCGTAAGTAGTCCCCACAAATAGTAGCAAATATTCAATTATTTCACATATGGGGACAGTTCCCTCTTACAAGGTTAGAAAGGAGACTTACCTCGCTCCGAAGATTCATAACCGGCCTCCAAGCCCTTCCGATGACTCAAATTGATGCACCACGCCCAAAACAAACCAAACAACGGGCAAACCAATGAAAATATACTCTAATACTTATAACAATTCAATTTATATAAATTCCCAACTCCGCTCGGAAAGTCGATAAAATCATCATCGGGCCCACGTGCCCGGATTCCAAAAAAATTTTCAACAATAAAGTTTACCCATAACCTCATGAACTCAATTTTATAACTTATTCCCAATTCCATGCCAAAACTCGTGGCCAAAATCCAAAAATATAAATTTCTAGATCTTCTACCCAAAACCCACATTTTCCACCAATTTCCATGTTTAACTTATGAAATCATGTGTTTAACCTAATACTTGCAAGAATTACTTGCCTCGTAGAAGATGATGGCATCCCCTCTATTTAAGGCTCCAAAATCGCCCAAACAAAGTGATAAATGAGTGAAAAATGGCCAAATCTCGTCTTAAAATACACACTGCTCAGACCCGACCTCCGCACCTGGGGCCTCTAGCCTCACACCTGCGCGCCCGCAGGTGCGCCCATGCACCCGCACCTGCGGCTTCCTCCTCCCCAGCCGGGCCACGCACCTGCGCTCCCTCTTCCGCATATGCGCTTCCGCAGGTGCAAAAATAACCTCGCACCTGCGCCCCCTAGCCAAGCCAGCCAAAACATTGAAACAATGGATCGCAACTCAATTCAATCTTTATGAACTTCGAAATTTCCAACTTCTACATTCGATGCCGAAACCTATCAAATCACGTCTGATTGACCCCCAAATTATGCACACAAGTCACATTCAACATTATGGACCTGCTCCAACTTTCAGAATCGAAATCCGACCCTGATATCAAAATTTCCACTTCTGGCCAGACTTCCTTAAAACCTTCAAATTTCTAACTTTAGCCAAATGACTCCAAATTGACCTACGGACCTCCGAATTCACTGCCGGTCGCGCTCATAACACCAGAATCACCATAAGGAGCTAGTCCTAGACTCGAAATCCCAAACGGACATCAATAACACTGAAATGCACTTTAACCCAGACTTATGAAATTTCTTCCAATATGCTAACTCCTACAATGGCGCCAAAACGCTCCCGGGTCATCCGAAACCCACTCCGAACATACGCCTAAGTATGAAATCATCATATGAACCTGTTGGAACCTTCAAATTCTGATTCTGAGGTCGTTTACTCAAAATCCAATCTTAGTCAATTCTTCCAACTTAAGGCTTCCGAAATGAGAACTTTCTTCCAATTCGACTCCGAACTTCCCGAAATTTAGTTCATGCAACGCCTACAATTCATAATACCTTAAATGAAGCTGCTCATGGCCTTAAACCACCAAACGACGCGCTAGAGCTCAAAACAACCGATCGTGTCGTTAAACGTGGTTTGGTTGGTTTCGGCATCATTGGCAAATTTCGGAAGTTTAGAAATCCTTAGGCTTGAATTTCGGGTTAATTTGGTGATTTGATGTTTTTTTGAGTGTTTCGAAGGTTCGACTAAGTTTGAATAGTGATGTGTGACTTGTTGGTAGGTTTGGCTGAGGTCCCGAAGGCCTCGGGATGATTTCGATTGGTTATCGGAGAGTTGGAATATTTGGAGTTGCAGCTGAAGTTGTTGTCATTCTGTCATAACCACACCTGCGGATTGGGGACCGCGGGTGTGAGCTGCTAAAGCGGAAAGGAAACCGTAGAAGCGGCATTGATCGCAGGAGCGAAGGGCTGGACCGTACCTGCGAGCCCGCAGGTGCGAGACCTGGGGCACATGTGCGGCGTTTGAGGACTTAAGTGAATTCCGCAGGTGCGGAGTTTTGGGCATAGAAGCGGTTT
Source organism: Nicotiana paniculata (assembly GCA_005239505.1). Classification (NCBI taxonomy): domain Eukaryota; kingdom Viridiplantae; phylum Streptophyta; class Magnoliopsida; order Solanales; family Solanaceae; genus Nicotiana; species Nicotiana paniculata. The sequence goes on from ML333871.1 coordinate 4,974, forward strand.
GCAGGTGCGAGATAATTTCTGCAGAAGCGGAAAGTGCTGGGCAGAATCTATAAAAGGTTGCCTTCGCAATTTTTCACTAATTTTTCACTAATGTTTCACCATTTTTGGACGGTTTGGAGCTTTTGAGCAGTGATTTTTAGAGGAAATCGAAGGCTATCAATTGGGTAAGTTACTTGGACTTCATTTCTTGTGTTTGTGATGATTTTTCTACTGTTTAATCATGAAATTTGTGGGATTTAATGGTGTAATTTGAGAGGTTAGGGCTTGGAAACTTGAGACTTTGATTTAAGGATTTGAGGAGTCTCCTGATTTTGATGTATTTGGTAGGTATGGACACGTGAGAGTTTAAATATTCTAGTTTTGTGATTTTTGTCTAGTTCCGAGACGTGGTCCCGGGGGTCGAGTTTGGCCGAGTTCGGGATTTGTAATGTAATTTGATAATTTTGATGTAGGCTTCGCTCCTTTAGCATATATTAATGATATAACACTAATTTTTGTTAGATTCGGGGCGATTTATGGCTGAGTCGAGCGGCAAGGGCATTGCGGAGTAGAGTTTTGGCTTGATTGAGGTAAGTAACGCTTCCAAACTTGGTTCTGAGGGTTTGAAACCTCGAACTACGTGTTATGTGATTAGAATTTGGTGATGCACATGTCAATTGACAGGCGTGTGGGCGTGCACCGTGAGACTTGTGACCTGGTTCATTCCATGGCGCCGTTTAGTGGTTTCTTCTTGTTGATATTTGTTCTTCTATCTATTTGATTAAAGTAAACATGTTAGAAATCATGCTAGATATTATGTTAAGGCTTTACACCGATCCTGTTGAGACCCGAGCAGTCGTCTTAATGCAAATCATGCTAGAAATTATGTTAAGGCTTCACGTTGTCATTGTTGAGACCCGAGTGTCATTTATTGTTGTCATCACATGTGTTTCATTGACATTATATACTCAGTCCTATCATTTGCATATCATGTCTCAATCTCATAGATTATTGTTTTACACATTATATCATTGATTTGGGCTAGTTCATGCATTGTAATCCCGTGTGAGCGAGACTGGAGAGTGATGACTGAGTGAGACCGAGAGTCTGATATTAAGTGACAGTTGTGGGATCGGGCTGCACGCCGCATCATGTTCTATTGATTATGCCTGGATCTGGCTTATGATAGCGCTTGGGCTATAGGAGCCCATTCGGAGTCTGTAACACACCCCTAGTGAGTGCAGTGATATTTAAAGGATGGATTTTCCCTGGACATGGATCTTGTCCGAAGTGATATTGAGGTGTGGATCTTCCCTGGAGATGGATCTTGTCTGAAGTGTTTATGTTCGGAGATGGATTTTCTCCATGAGGTTGGATTGACCTGTTTTTCCCTGGTACTGAGAGATTGATATCAGTGATGTGTATACGTATTTTGGGATGGATCTTCCCTGGGCCGTCGAGCCATATACAATACCGAGTGGTTGTGAGATGTATCATTATCTAGAGATGGATCTTCTCCATAGGGCTGGATCGAATGTTCCTCAGTATTGAGTGACTTCTTTATGATGTGTATATAATCTGGGATGGATCTTCCTTGGGCCATGCGAGCCGTATACAGTATTGAGCGGATAAGTATTTGAGAGTGGGAGCGCATTATGCATTTCATACTGCTGATGCATTGGCATGTAAAATACATTGAGTTATATATGTTAAACTGTTTAGAACCGTACTTTTTTTATCACCTTGAGCTGTCTAATTAACTGAAAGCATGCCTAAATTTTTGTACATTGGTTATGTTGTAAATGTGGAGGTTTAGTCTGTCACTACCTCTCAACCCACAGTTTGGGCTTGTTACTTACTGAGTTGGTGTACTCACGTTACCCACTGAACCTTGTGTGCAGATCTAGGTATCCCTGGCCATGGTAGTACCAGTTGATCATTTTGGCTGCGGATCATTTTCGGAGAGGACGAGGTAGTTGCTTGGCGATCCCAGACCCGCCTATCTCTTTCCCTATCTTCCTTGTGTAATTTTATTGATTATTTCCAGACAAAGTTGTTTTGTTAAATTTTTGGAACAGTTGTAGTATTGGCTCATGACTTAGTGACACCAGATTTTGGGGTTTCTCTTTTCACAGTATTTTGGGTTTGAATCTATCTTTTATTTCGGTTCTCCTCTGATGAAAAGGGGTAATATTTAAATATTGTCATGATAGAAATCGAATTGGTTAGGAGTGTAGGCTTGCCTAGTTCCACGATAGGCGCCATCACGACTGGGTTTGTTTTGGAGTCGTGACAAGTTAGTATCAGAGCCTAGGTTACATAGGTCTCATGAGTCATGAGCAGGTTTAGTAGAGTCTTGCGGATCGGTATGGAGATGTCTGTACTTATCTTCGAGAGGTTGCGGAACCCTTAGGAAAAAAAATTCCACATTCTTGGATTCTTCTCATGCGAATTCATTTATTTAGCCAAAAGTGTAACTCTTTGAATTCCTTCCATGTATTCGAATGCACACGTGAGCGCTCGGTATCAGTTGTGCATCGACGACTTCTGATTTTCATAGATAAGGTGCGAGATGCTATTTCTTTTGCATATTGATATGGGCCAGTCTGGAGGACTTGGGTTTTGTCTGTGGCTTGAGTGCTGAGATTTTGATTGTGTGAGCACATGCATTTGGGACTTATATGTCCGTTTGTGTCCTTATTGGTGGGATTTTGTGACTGGATGACTATGTGGTGGGTGTGATTCAATGGTGAGATGTGTTCATATTGTTTGATTGTGACAAAAAAAATTGGCTGGAGATATAACAAGAACCATTGAGTGTTTGACTTCTGTCTTGAGTTGGCCTATGGCCTCGAGGTATGAGTGCATTGAAGGACCTCTCATGTAGTGTAGTTGTTGAGTGAAGTGGATCTTCATCTTATGTTATGAGTTCAATGGTGAATGCGAGATTTGCGGATGATTTGAGATATTAGATGGTTTGTGTATATGAGCTTATGGAGGATTTATTTGAATCTCTCTGCAGTATGGTGGCGGTGATAGCGTATGGGCATTGAGAGTTATTGCTTTTCTTTATCTATGCCTTTGACCCAAGTGGGGGAGTCTGATAATGATAAGTTAGTTGCACGATTAGGTGTTGTGTTGATTTCAGTTCGAGGTATTCTAGTGAATCCATTATGACCTTACAAGGGACTTGAACCCCCCTTGACTCGAGTATTGTATTATACCCTATGGGAAAAATGGGTTCTATTGAATGATTGAGTTGTATCGATAAAAGGTTTAGTGTGTGTGGAGCAAGAACTTGCTTGGTTGTTTAGGAGTGTGGGTTACTCCCTTGGGTGTTGGTGTGTTAATGGGGGCACAGACCGTTCGATCTGTTTGATTAGTTTAATTGAAAATTTTGTAGAGTGGGCGACTCTCGAGAAGGGTTCTGACGGATTCAAGGTTTATGTATAACAATTGGAATCTTCAAGATGTGTGTTTGGGTAGAAACTTAGATTTTCATTGGAAGGTGTCAAGACTTGTGGCATTTCTATGTTGTTATGGATTCTACATTCCGGTATCATGAAATGGAAAATAGCTTAAATTCATCGAAAGTCTCTTTAGAGTAAGTATTTGAGATGTGGTACTTTGGGGTGCTTAAAATATATTCAACGGTTTATGAGCCTTAAGGCGATGTGGTTTTGTGCTAGGGTCTCGCGTAGTGATTTCTGGTATAGGATTTTGGTACTATGGCGAGGAGAAGAATCAATTAGAATGTAATTCAGAAGGAACTCGGAGAAAATAGGACAGCTTAGTAGTAGATTGAATCGGCATGGTAACGAGTAAGATCGGTTCTTTGGGTGCTCATGATGTGGTAAGGTTCTACATGTGATTCAGGGCAATGATCTTGGGTTTTTACGGCCTGCGGAGCTTGGTTGAACTAGAAGGATTCAATCCTGACAGTTTGGTTTTGTGCAAATGGGATTCGGAGAGTCCTTGATGGCTTCTACCACGGTTAGAGGCGTATATTTTCTATTAGCATGAGGGGCATGTAATGTATAGTGATTTTCTTCTATAAGGACTCAAATGGAAAGTTCTTGGCTAGTTGAGTACGTAGTTGCTTGTGGCTCGAAATGGATTATGAAGTTCTCATATTTATCATAGGACGGCATGGTGTATGCAGTATGTTGTGTAGGATTGAGATTTGCATGTGTGAGGTCACGGTTCAGTTCTGGGAGAAGGTTCATAAATTCTTAGGCAGCATGGACAATTTCAGATGACTAGGTAAATGATATCACTAATTGGTGTGGCTTGAGGCAATATGTTTGAGTTAATGGTGCTTCATTGGTATTGCGGCACTCTCGTGTTAGATCGACTACTGATATTCAAGTTTGCTTGGTGGCACAGAAGAATTTTAGAAGTATCCCTCGTGGCATGGCTTAGTATTAGAGGTATGTTATATATTCGAGCGGTGGAGTTGGGATCAGATATGGTGATTCATGCACTTCATGGACTTCGAGGCTGACAGTTCTCATGAACAAGTTATTTTATAGTTGGGGACTGTGAAGGTGCGAGCAAGGCTAGTCAGATGTTAGTATGTGCCATGATTCAGTGATTGTGAAATTTTGGAGAGTTATCTATCTGTTGCGGGTGACCAGAGTTGATTCAGGATTAATTGGTAGGCCCAGTATGGGAGTGTGTTTTGCACCGGGTCAGAATTGTTGACTCCGAATTTCTATTGTTGAGGGATGTACCATTCGATTGTCATTGAGCTTATTCGTGTTCTAGAGTGATCTATGAGTTACCCTTCTGTGTTGCGAGGAGTTGTGATTGTTGGTTATATGCACATATAGTGCGGTTCTATTGGGGCTTTATAGCGGGATTTGAGTAAGGTAAGTAATTGGGTATTGAGGCGTATTGATCATGTTCTTTCGGGTTCATGTGGCATGGTATCGTCCAATTCCCCGTGGTTATGGAAATGCACTCTGGGTACTTGATGTCGAATTGCGCATGGTTATTGATTTCGAGCAAGGTGGCTCGAAGTAGTTCATGTGGATCAATGTTTGGATAGGGTCGCTCATTGCAGCGAAGTTATGTAGAGGTATGATCCTTCGAATTAGATTCATGTGTTCTGGTTCTACGATGTGTGATGGGTTTTCAGCATTGTGTTGTGGTGATACTGGTGAGCTTGTGGTGCAGCTCTCTCATTGGAGTTACTTTTCCATGATTTGAGTACATTTGGGATGTTGCATAATTGTGCACGGGTTGCAAGGGTTGTGGCTTTCAGCAGTATTGATGAGTCACGCCACTAGAGTGGTTGCGGTAGATGAGATGAGGTCGTCCGACCTGGAATGGGTGCTACCGGATCTGGTTGTAGTATATTATGGTGGATATTGATCTGATCGACTTAGAAATTTTGCTATTTTTCCTGTCGAGGTGAGGGGGTTCCATCACTTGTTGAGCCGACGAATGTTTTGGAGTTTCTGCATGTTCCTTTTCATCATTGGCGCTATATGGTTATAACGGGTCTTTGTATGGTTATTACCGGTATTTGGTTGCTTGAACAACTACGGTGCTTAGAAGTTTTCGCTATGAGCATTTGAATGATGTGGTGTATCATATGATTTCATCTTGGGTTACGGGAAAGGTTTGGTACATCTTGTCCGGATTTATGCAGCTTATAGATGTGGGATTTTGATCTTATAAATTATTTCAGAAGTGGAAATTTGGTTCCAAGGTTCATGGGTTAGGTTGGATTCCGAAATTTCAGCTATGTTGAGCTATTGGACCTATACGGGATAAGGTGACATGGGATCACCTCCGGATATATGCATGCTAGGTTACACAACAATTTTTGATGGTTTTGGAACAACTCTGGGAACGTTCGAGGACGAACGTATGTTTAAGTGGGGGAGAATGTAACGACCCGACCAGTCGTTCCGAGAGTTTTAGCCCCATTTCCCCCCATTTATGCTTCATTTTTGTATGGTTCGGCTCTTTTATGTTGTGTTGGGTTGGTTATCTCGGGTTCGAAGTGGTTGCGGAGAGAAATGAGACACTTAGTCTCTTAACTTGGTTCAATAGTTAGAAAAGTCAACTGAAAGTTGACTTATAAGTGTATGATCTCGGAATGTGGTTTTTATGGTTCAGATAGCTTCATTAGGTGATTTGGGACTTAGGAGTATATTCAGAATGTTATTCGAAGGTCCGTGGTAGAATTAGGCTTGAATTGGCAAAATTTGGATTTTTGGCGAATTACGGTCGGCAGTGGAATAGTAGCTATCGGGGTCGGAATGGGATTCCAGAAGTTGGAATAAGTTCGTAGAGTCGTTGTGATGTGTGTGCAAATTTTCAGGTCGTTCGGACGTGGTTTGTTAGGTTTCGGCATCGTTGGAAAAATTCGGAAGTTTAGAAATCCTTAGGCTTGAATTTCGGGTTAATTGGTGATTTGATATTGTTTTGAGTGTTACGAAGGTTCGACTGAGTTTGAATAATAATATCTGACTTGTTGGTAGGTTTGGTTGAAGTCCTGAGGGCCTCATGATGATTTCGAATGGTTATCGGAGAGTTGGAAAATTTTGAGTTGCAGGTGAAGTTGATGTCTTTCTATCATAACCGCACCTGCGGATTGGGGACTGCAGGTGCGAGCCGCAGAAGTGACATTGATCGCAGGAGCGGAGGGCTGAACTGCACCTACGAGCCTGCAGGGCGAGACCTGGGGCACAGGTGCGGCATCTGAGGACTTAAGTGAATTCCGCAGGTGCGGATTTTTGGCGTAGAAGCGGTCCGCAGGTGCGAGATAATTTCCACAGAAGCATAAAGTGCTGGGCAGAACCTATAAAAGGTTCCCTTCGCAATTTTTCACTCATTTTTCACCATTTTTGGACGGTTTGGAGCTTTTGACAGTAATTTTAAGAGGAAATAGAAGGCTATCAATTTGGTAAGTTACTTAGACTTCATTTCTTGTGTTTGTGATGATTTTTCTACTGTTTAATCATGACATTTGTTGGGATTTAATGGTTTAATTTGAGGGGTTAGGGCTTGGAAACTTGAGACTTTGATTTAAGGATTTGAGGGATCGTCGGATTTTGATGTATTTGGTATGTATGGACTCGTGAGAGTTTAAAGATTCTAGTTTTGTGATTTTTTTCTAGTTCCGAGATGTGGTCCCGGGGGTCAGGTTTGGCCGAATTCAGGATTTGTGATGTAATTTGATAATTTTTATGTGAGTTTCACTCCTTTAGCATATATTATTGATATAACACTAATTTTTGTTAGATTTGGGGCGATTTACGGCCGAGTCGAGCGGCAAGGGCATTGCGAAGTAGAGTTTTGGCTTGATTGAGGTAAGTAACGCTTCCAAACTTGGTTCTGCGGGTTCAAAACCCCGAACTACGTGTTATGTGATTAGAATTTGCTGACGCACATGTCAAGTGACGGGCGTGCACCGTGAGACTTGTGACCTGGTTCATTCCATGGCGCCGTTTAGTGGTTCTTTCTTGTTGATATTTGTTCTTCTATCTATGTGATTAAAGTAAACATGTTAGAAATCATGCTAGATATTATGTTAAGGCTTTACGCCGATCTTGTTGAGAACCGAGCGATCGTCTTGATGCAAATCATCCTAGAAATCATGCTAGACATTATGTTAAAGCTTCACGCCGACATTGTTGAGACCCGAGTGTCATTTATTGCTTTCATCACATGTGTTTCATTGACATTATATACTCAGTCTTGTCATTTGCATATCATATCATGTCTCAGTCTCAGAAATTGTTGTTTTACAAATTATATCATTGATTCGGGCTAGTTCACGCATTGTGAGCCCATGTGAGCGAGACTGGAGAGTGATGACTGAGTGAGGCCGAGAGTCTGATATTGAGTGAAAGTTGTAGGATCGGGCTGCACGCTGCAGCATGTTATATTGATTATACTAGGATCTGGCTTATGATAGCACTTGGGCTGTAGGAGCCCCTCCGAAGTTTGTAACACACCCCCAGTGAGCGCATTGATATTTGAGGGATGGATCTTCACTGGACATGGATCTTGTCCGAAGTGATATTGAGGGATGGATCTTCCCTGGACATGGATCTTGTGTGAAGTGCTTATGTTCGGAGATGGATTTTCTCCATGAGGTTGGATTGGCCCGTTTTTCCCCGGTACTGAGCGATTGATGTCAGTGATGTGTATACGTATTCTGGGATGGATCTTCTCTGGGCCGTCGAGCCATATACAGTACCGAGTGGTTGTGAGATGTATCATTATTCTGAGATGCATCTTCTCCATAGGGCTGGATCGGCCTTCATCAGTACTGAGTGACTTCTTTCTGATGTGTATATAATCTGAGATGGATCTTCCCTGGGCCATGCAAGCTATATACAGTACTGAGCGGACGAGTATTTGAGAGTGGGAGCGCATTGTGCATTTCATACTGCTGATGCATTGGGATGTAAAATACATTGAGTTATATATGTTAAAGTGTTCAGAACCGTACTTTTCTTATCACCTTGAGCTGTCTAATTAACTGAAAGCATGCCTAAATTATGTACATTGGTTATGTTGTAAATGTGGAGGTTTAGTTTGTCATTACCTCTCAGCCCCCAGTTTGGGCTTGTTACTTACTGAGTTGGTGTACTCATGTTACCCCATGTACCTTGTGTGCAGATCTAGGTATCCCTGGCCATGGTAGTGCCAGTTGATCATTTTGGTTGTGTATCATTTTCGGAGAGGAAGAGGTAGCTGCTTGGCGATTGCATACCTGCCTATCTCTTTCTCTATCTTCCTTGTGCATTTTTATTGATTATTTCCAGACAAAGTTGTCTTGTTAAATTTTGGGAACAGTTGTAGTATTGTCTAATGACTCAGTGACACCAAATTTTGAGATTTCTCTTTTTACAGTATTTTGGGTTTGAATCTATCTTTTATTTAGGTTTTCCTCTAATGAAAAAGGGTAATATTTAAATATTGTCATGATAGAAATCGAATTGGTTAAGAGTGTAGTCTTGCCTAGTTCCACGATAGGCGCCATCGCGACTTGGTTGGTTTTGGGGTCATGACATCCGCGTAGCACGTGAGTTGACCGTGCGGATCCAGGTATTGATATTATGGTTTGTGAGTTGCCCGTGCAACACGTGAGTTGTCCGTGCATAGCGCTTGGGCTTTGGGATCCCCTCCTGAGTCTTTACACCCCCCATATGAGTGTTGGTACCTATTGAGTGTTGAGTGTATTGAGTGTTGAGTGATGAGTGCTGAGTGTTGAGCGATGGAGTGACATTGCAGTGAGGTTTCATTCACTTCTGTTGTTGCTGCATATTTACCTGTTTATTCCTGTTCATTTTAAATTGTGGAAATAAATAATTGGACTGTTTTGCTTAGCTCATCACTACTACTCAGTTCCTTAGTTATTTCTGTTACTACTGAGTCGGTTGTACTCATACCACACCCTGCATTTCATATGCAGATCCAGGTGAGTTAGAGTGCGTCGATCGTTGAGTTCAGGTCGGTTATCTTTGGAGACTGCAAGGTAGCTGCCAGCGTCCGCAGGACCTTGTTACTCCTTTTATCATTTCTTATTTTGGACAGTTAGACAGTTTATATATCTTAGTTCATAGTTTTAGACGCCCGTGACTTAGTGACACCCCGATGTTTGGGGCTTCCATATTTTCTATAATTATATCTAGTGTTGATTTAGTTTATGAAAAATTTAAATGTTGGAAATATTTTATTAATTTTATATAATCGATTTAGTAGTAAAAGTTTAGGAAATAGGCTTGTCTTGTAACACGATAGGTGCCATCACGACCATGGTTGGATTTTGAGTCGTGACAGAAACACCCTCAAGATAGAGTCAGATATCTTCGTCTGAAAGCGGTCGCCGAGGGGAAAAGTGTACCTACTCGTAGTCAGATTGACCCTAGTACCGGTTCAAATCAATTTCAACCGGGAATTAACACTATTACCAGTGGTATTTTATATTATGATCCAAAAAAAGATCGGGAAGAATTGGAAAAAATGGTAATTGTTATGTGCTTACCCTATGGTTTTCCTTCTGACCCTAACTTTGTGCATTATATTAGAAAAAAATTTAATCCTACTTATAAAGGGTTTCCTCGCACAACCGAAAAGAGCGATATTTATAAATATAAGCATGAATATGAACAACATTTGGTTATTTATTTACTCATATAAATTATCGTGTTGCTATTACAATTGATATTGGTAGAAGTGATAACGACTATGATTACCTTACTGTTACTTGTCATTAGATTTATGAGGATTAGATCATGCAAAAGTGCATTATTGATTATAGAATAATTAATTCAAGTCACACATGGCAGTTTATTGCTAGCACAATTACAGATATTTTTGCATTAGTTATAAAATAATTTCAGTTTCAATGGATAATTCTATTAGTAACACAAATGATATATCCTTGCTTACCACTATGCTAAATCCTGCATTTAGTAACATTTTTCATGTTAGATGTATTTTTCATATTTACCATTTAATTGTGGGTGACGGTATGAGAATTTTAAATATTAAAATTGAAAAGGTTAGAATGGCTCAGAATTGGCTTTTTTATTCAAACCGTAGAAGTATACTTAGAGAATATTTTAAAATATGCGATGAATTTAGCCTAAAAGAAAAAAAAGTTCCTAAACCTTATCCAACTAGATTGTCACGACCCAAAATTCTATTAAAAGTCGCGATGGCGCCGGACACCACTATCAGGCAATCCAACACGAAAAGTTGATTGAATCTCTATTTTTAATATTTTGAAACCATTTATTTTCACTACATTAATATAATAATTAACGAACTTTACTGAGCAAATAACAGTGTCTTACTAAATTCAAATAATAATTAAATCCCAAAGTCATCCCATAACCCTGTGTCACAAGTGCATGATATACATGTGCATGTGCAACAAAAATGCACAGCAAGTGTAGTATGAGTCAGAAAACAACGTGTACTCAGTAAGTATCCCGCCTAACCTCGAAGAGGTAGTGACGAGAGGTCGACTTTGACATTTACTAGAGGTCAATTCAATATAATTAAATGTGATGTCAAACATGGATGTTATTATCAAATAACAAATAACAACAGAAAGGACAACTTCTTCCATAAATTATAATCTCAGTTTCCGTCATCTCAGTTAACAACTTATATCTCAAGGCAATTAAACAGTTCCAATCACAGATGGTACCCAACAAATATCATGCGCAGGAAATACTGAGGGTCGTACGGCCCGCTCCAACAATAATAAAATGTGCACTGCCGAAGGGTCGAATGACGCGAACCATAGATGCATCTATTACCCCGCTCGCGAATCATACATGCGACACGGTCAAATATCAATAATAATTTACCCCCCTCGCGATCATACATGCGACGCAGGTACTCATAGATACACATATTCAAACAGTCAATCCAGACTTCATCAGGAAACAATTACCCAAGGAAATGACAATTTCTCTTTTAGTGGTCAAGAAGATGGTGTTTAATTTTTTTAGAAGTTCATTTGCCAAGTTCGATATGATTTAAGAATATTAAATTTATCAGTAAATTATAAGTACGGCAAGTAAAACATGCTTTGGATCCTAGGCTGCCTGGACATAAATATAATAGTAACTACGCACGGACTCTCATCCCCCACAAATAGTAGCACATAATTAATTATATCACCTATGGGGACAATTCCCTCTTAAAAGGTTAGAAAAGAGACTTACCTCGCTCCGAAGCCCACTTTCTGGTCAAAGATTATGCTCAAACCCTCAATTCGGTGCGGAACAATCCAAAACTAATGAAATAGTGTATAAACTAATCAATACATGTTCAAAAATTCATATTCCAACTATTAATGTTATTACCCAACCCTAAATGTAAGATTCCTAAAATTCATCCCGAGCCCACGTGTCCTGATTCCGGAAATTTTCGAAGAAAGTCGTTACTTATAACCTTATGAAGTCAAATATATGATTTTTACCAAATTCCATAACCATTTTCGTGGTCAAATCTCATTTTTATACAAAACCTAGGTTTTCATCTAAACCCTTGATTTCACCAATTTTTACATGTTAATCTATCCACAATCTATGTATTAAACTCATGTTGTGTAGAAATTACTTACCCCAAAGTGCTAGGCAAAAACCCTCTTCCAAAAGCTCCAAAAATCGCCCAAAAATTCGAGACTCAAAACTCAAAAATGAGTAAAAAATGGCTGACTCCCGTTTTTAGGCATTCTGCTAGGCAAGTCGCATGTATGAAATGCAACTTTGCCCGATTTTCGGGCAAAAATAAACTACTACCAGCCTTCAGTCAACGGACCATAACGTTTTGTACAAATGTCCAAATGATGGATGGTTTAACTTGCGGGAAAATATAATCAAAGATCTACAATTTTCATATTTTTCAAATTTTCAGATTCCTTATAAATTTCGAGATATAAGCTTCCAAAGTAGGCTCCTCGCATCAGAAATTTCTAGGGAAATTGCAAAACAACTTTACCAGCCTTCATTTAATCGATCATAACTTTCTGTACAAATATCCAAATGATGAATTTCAGAAATTTTCTGGCAAACAGCTTCTGCAATAGAAAATTTTAGCAACTTTCTTTGTCCGAAATCCATTCCGTTAACCTTCCGAAATCCACCTGAGGCCCTCGGGAACTTAACCAATTATACCAACATGTACCAAAACATGATACGAACTCGCTCGAGGCCTCAAATCACATCGAACAACATCGAAATCATGAATCACACCCCAATTCAAGCTTAATGAACTTTATAACTTGAAACTTCTATATTCGATTCCGAAACCTATCAAATCACGTCCGATTGACCTCAAATTTTGCACACAAGTCACATTCGACATTACGGACCTACCCCAACTTCCGAAATCGAAATCCGACCCTGATATCAAAAAGTCCACTTTTGGTCAAACTTCTCAAAAACCTTCAAATTTCTAACTTTCGCCAAAAGACCCCCAAAATGACCTACGGACCTCCAAATCCACTTACGGATGCGCTCCCAATAGCAGAATCACCATATGGATATATTCCCAGACTCAGAATCCCAAACAGACATTGATAACATTGAAATTCACTTCAACCCAAATTTATGAAATTCTTTCAAAATGTCAACCTTCCACAATAGGCGCCGAAACGCTCCAGGCCATCCAAAACCCGATCCGAACATACGCCCAAGTCCAAAATCATCATACGAACCTGTTGAAACCTTCAAATCCCGATTCCAAGGTCGTTTACTCAAAATCAACCCTTAGTCAGATTCTTCCAACTTAAAGCTTCCGAAATGAGAATTCTCTTTGAAAATCTACTCCGAACTTCCTGAATTTAAATTCTGACCACGCGTACAAGTCATAATACCTGAAGTGAAGCTCTGGCCTCAAACTGGCAAATGACACGTTAGAGCTCAAAATGATCGGTCGGGTCGTTACATAGATGAAATTATATGTATGAAAGTTTGGTTGTTGCATATAAATTTAGAAACTCCATAAACTCAACATTTAATGCACATGTAAGTGATGACGATGAACACCTTACGAATGGGGATTGGGCTAATGTTAAAATGCTTGTAGACTTTTTAAAAAAATTTCATATTTACAAATGAATTTTCTGGGCAATATTATCCTACTGTTTCTAACTGTTTAGTTTATATTGCAGAACTTGCAAATTTGTTGGCTCATTTTTCAGAGGGTGGGAAATTTATAAACTTGCTATTGATTCTATGAGAAAAAATTTTAAAAAATATTTTTTTCCCTATTCCCTCTATTTATGGTGTTGCTTCTTTATTAAATCCTTGTATGAAATTAGAAGGTCCTCAATTTTGGTATGAAACTGTTTATAATGGTTTAACACTTGAAGAAGAGGAGTTGTCTCAACTTCCGGAAGCAATAGCCTCAATTAGAATAAATGCTCAAACTATTAATAATGCTTATCAAGTTGCACTAAATCATGCTACACCAAATGTTCCAACTCCTTCTTCTTCTGATTCTCAATCATCTAAAAGAACTGCGGGAGTAAGAGAACTTAGTTTTTGGGCGGGGTTTAGGTATTCTCAAAGTTCTAGTAGTAGTGATTTTTCACAACTAAATGAGCTTGAAGTTTATTTATCGCAGGGAATTGAGGAAGTGAATCCCGGCGGCTTCTTTAATCTTTTGGGGTGGTGGAAGGACAAAGAAAAACACTTTCCTATTCTTTCAAGGATGGCCCGAGACATTTTAACTATTCAAGCTTCAACAGTGGCATCAGAGAGCGCTTTCAGTCAAGCAAGACTTCAACTCGGTGATTATAGAGCGTCTATGAAGGAGAGCTTGGAAAAATCAGTACTTTTCAAAGATTGGATCCGTTTGGAAAGAAGAAATTTTGGACTTGCTGAATCACAACCAGAGGTAGATGAAGCTTACGAAGAAATGCTAGTTGAGCTTGCGGATCATGCTTCTTCGCTCGGAAGCGGTGATGAACAAGCTTATTTTCCGCCACCCCCAACGCAAATTCCTTCGAACCTCGATGGACTTATGAAGTTTGTAAGAGACACCATTTAACTTGTATGAACAAAAATTAGTATGTATGTAATTGTATTTTGACACATCTTGATTAGTTTCTTTTTCTTCTCAATGGTGGTATTAGCACCTTGTTGTGCTCATTACATTGGGGGGAGGAAAACTAAGAAAGATATTGCCATTTTTTTTAATGCTATAATAAAATTATAACACATTGCTTTGAATATCTCTTTATAATTTTTTATTTTTTGTCTTTAGACTTTAAATTTTGAATTAAAAATTTAGGTCACAGTTTTACAATAAAATTTACAATGAATTGCCTTAGATATTTTTTAACATCTTTCTATCTCTAATTTCTATTTTTTTTTTTAAATATCCGTTGGGCCCACTTAGCCCGCGGGCCAGGACCGTATAACCCGGGATCATGAGTTCGTAGGCCCGGTCCTGGACCGGTTCCTACAAAAAGACTATTTGGACTACGACCATTTGATCCATTTAATTTGGGACTGGTCCGAGACCATGACCGTTAGGGCCGGCCCACTTGGCCCGTTAAGGGCTCGGACCGGCCCACATGCCAATCTTAGGCGCGCTTATTGTGGGGACTTAGGTGAGCTGCATCCCACGTGCGAATTCTCAGCACACAGAGTCTCCATCAAAGTTATCTACCCTCTTATCTCTAATTGTATTACAACAACAAACCCAGTTTGATCCCAACAGGTGGGGTCTGGGGAGGGTAGTCTGTACCCAGACCTTACCCCTGACTAATGCAGGTAGAGAGGCTGTTTCCAATAGACCCTCGACTCAGGAAGGGCCAGTATTTTTAACATATTTCCTAGTTAATGCTCATGCACTTGTGACACCGGGTTTTGGGGTGATTATGGGATGTTCAGTATTGTAGTTGTGAAAATATTATCATTTACCTTGTAAAATTTATCTCTTACTATTTAATTTAAGGAAATTATTATTTCAAAAATAATAAAACTGAGTAATTAAGTTAATCAGTTATTGTTGGCTTGCCTTCCAATGATGTTAGGCTCCATCACGACCTTCTGACGAATTTTTGGTCGTGACAACATGCTATCAGAGCACTAGGTTCACTTAGGTCTCACGAGTCATGAGAAAGTCTAGTAGAGTCTTGTGGATCGGTACGAAGATGTCTGTACTTATCTTCGAGAGGCTATAGGGTTGTTAGGAGCACTTCCCTTCTTGATTCCTCATCGTGCGATTTGATTACTTTTAAGCTTATGCGTTTGTTTCTTTCCTATTAAATCTTATGCGACGTGAAGTTCTTGGTATCAATTGGAAATCGGGGAATTTTAATCTTATTGAAGAGGTGGTGCAGGATGTTTCTCCCTGCGTATTCGATTGGGCTAATGTCGTCGCCTTGCGGAAGGATGTTTTGTCATTTCAACTTAGTAACGGTATTTTCGACGGTTTTGAGGCTATACACAGATTGCTATGATGTTCATGAGTTGTTATCAAACAGTATTGGTGTAATGTCTTGTCTATGTGTCGGGGCAGTGAACGACTTGAAAGAAAATTTTTCTTAGTGCATGATTCAGAGGTTCATTGTTTCATTTCCAGCGGAGGAAAGGCAATCAAACTAAGAATGTTCAAGTTTAGGTTGATGGAGTAACGAGACTTGGTATTTTTTGAGCGTGGTGGAATTTTCACATGTGAGGTGGTGTCGTCGTCCTTGATCAGGACCGAATCAGTGTTCCTAGTGTTTATGGCTCGAGAAGGATGATCTTCTGAGAGGTTTAAAGTGGGTAGCGAGCTATTGGTTAAAGTGCTACAGAGACGGATTTTGATTTAAGGCAAAAAATGGGTAGCGGAGGATGAGGAAGGACATGTGGGAGGTGTCTTGTGGTAGTTAAGCTTCTAGAAGGCCAAGTGTGAGAAGCAGAAGTCGAGTAGTTGCTTAAAGGAGATGGTTTGACCAAAGTGGGAGAGTGGCAGAGTAGCATATGGGTTCTGTGGTAGGATAGCTACACGCCTTAAGAAAAGTTTAGAGTGAACTGGGTTTAGGGTTTATGGATTAGGGTTCATGGTAGACAGTGACTAGGTCTACGGACTTAATTTGGAATATTGGCTATTATACTGAGTAAGATTGGATACGACCAGAGGTAGTTGCTTAATATGAAGAGGGATGCAACATAACTTTGGATGGGAATGTATCGTCGTACCTTTAGATGATGTCAATAGGGGGTGAACGGACTTGTACAACTGGTGAATGAGCACGGGCTCAGGAGGGTTTATTGGTTTCGTAGTAATTGTACTCGATGCAGCATCGTTGAAAGATGTCGGCATGGAACTTCCACAGGTGAGTTATCCCCTGTGAGCAGGTCAGCGGTTGCACGGTCTTAATGGATCTTCTACGAAGAATTCTATCAGCTATCCGGTAAGGGGTCGAATATGTGAACGTGGATAGTGTTTCAGAATGCTCATGAAATGCTTAACAGAAAGGTTGCGAGGAATTTGGCGAGTTGGTTGGGCAAGATCATGTCAATGGGGAATAATGATTCTTGGGGGGTTCCAGGGTTATGCAATGGTAGCTTCAAGCTAAGAGGGAGAGCCCCACCGTCTACGATTGGATTGCATGGTTGTCTACTTGTGAGGTTTTGGTTATCGGTATATTGGTGAGTTATTACGACTAAGGAAAGAAAACATCAGTGGTAATTTGAGAAAATGATTTGGGGAATGTGTGCTATATTTGGCCTTATAGATTCATGTTCAAGCTTTGGGAAGACACAGAGTTTATGTTTTGTGTAGATGTGATGTGCAAAGAAAGTGATTCAGCCGGGTGGTTTTTTGAGAGGTCGTTCAAGTGCTAGCTGAGCCTTGGAGTTGATTATATTCTGGACCGAGTCGGAGTGGGTGACCCTCAACAAAGGTCTTAGTGGATTCAAAAATTAACTGTGGTGCCTAAGGATTTCGAGTCTGTAGTATGGTTAAGTATCGAGCTTTTACAGCAGATTATGAAAGGGGCTTGGAGTGTTCTATGTTATTTCATAGAGGAAGTATTAGAATTGGTGTACCAGTTGAAGATGTGAATATGCGCACAAGGAGGGTATGAGATGGTTCGTGGGTTTTGAGTCAATGTTGGCTCATGAAATGGGGTCACTCGGGACGAGTGCAGATTGAGTTTGATATATTTGAATGGAGCTATTGTTATTTCTAAGAAAAGTCTAGAGTAAATTAGAAGCAGTCGGGTCGGTTGGCAATGGTTGAATTGGCATGATGGTGGCAATAATTAGTTCCTTCAGCATGTAAGTTGTGCGTGTTATTATGTCGGTACGTGCGAGGCTTGACGATCGCTGTAATTTAATTTATTAAGAAGTATTTGATTATTATGGCATGTTATGTGTAGATGGACCTCGGAAGAGTTATGGTGGTTTAGACCACTACTTGGGTTGTATTTTCTGCGGTTATGAGAACTCGATCGCGTGTTGTAATGGTTCTCCTGAAATGAGCTAAGTGAAAGGTTTCTATATGATGAAGTGTTTATTCTTTTAGTGGTTCAGGAGTTATGGTGAAATTTTTGTACTCTCGCATATTGGCATGTTAGGTGCAGAGAGCAGCATGGGAATTGAAAGCCGAGGATCAAGATTGCAGTTTGGTGTTGACAAGAATATCACGAGTGCGGATGAGCAATAAAGAATTCATACGGTTAGAGTAAGCTGGTATTGTATTTAGCGTCACCTGAGATCGGTATCCTGTGTAAGAGGTTTTGTGTACTGATTTGCAGATTCTTGATTTGCTTTACAACATTAGTGTGGTCGGTGGTATGGATGTGCAGACTTGTTACCTGGTGCAGAAGGTTGTGGGAGCGCATCCCACGGGAAGATTGTATAAGTGTGACATGTAGTCACTTGATTGATTAAATATTGAAACCAAGTGTGGAGATTTTGGTACTATCGCTAATGTGAGAGTTTAGGCCTGAAGGACTCTCTATTCATTTGGTTGTGAATTGTGGAAGTTTGTTTCGGATTCGACGGATGTTCTTATGTGTCATGAATAGGTCAATGTGGTTCCTTGATAGGTTATTTTCCCAAGCATGGTATAATCAGAATCAATTTGAGGTCCGTTGATGGGTCCAAATGTGGATGTGTACTCTACGTTTGTGTTCATTCAGCATAGTGCTCCTTATGGAGGAGTATTCGGATGTTTGATGTTATTTCATCATCAACTATTTCATGTAACACTCTACTGTGTCGGGTGGGTTGTGAGACGGAATGATTAATTGCACACGTGTTGAGGTCCCGCGTAGCAGTGTGTTATGTGAGCAGGATGGCTCTCGAGATGCAGATCATATATCGCACCTTAGTCATGCTTGAGTTTTGTAGCGTATGGCGCTATTTGTCTCCCCAGGGATGGTATTATGCATTTGGCCTGCTTGTGGTCAATATTCAGCTATTTTATAGTTATGAGCATTCTAGCTCGGTAAGTACTTCCTTATAGATTATTATGTGTGGATCGGGTAGCACGCCGCCATGGGTATGTTGTTTGGATTGGGTGGCACGCCGCCACGGGTAACATGGTTGGATCGGGTTGCACGCCGCAACAGTGTGATGTTGAGCATAGTCCCCTATATCTATTCCTGTGTGATCATGTCCCGCATTTTCTGAGAAAGGTTCATGACATCTTTTCAGTTGTAAAATTAGTTACGCGGGTTGAGTAGTTCTTTCCATAGTTCGTTTTCCTTTTGTATCACATTCGAGTTTGTTGCTTGTTTGCATATTGTGGCATCGTATGAGACTTTTGGTAGTGTTTGTGGTGGCTTATTGCTGGAACGACTTATACTGGGTGAGACAAGTTTTTTGGACCTAGGATAAGTGAACAGATTATTATGAGGCATATTAAAGAGCAAATATCGTTATTTGGTTCATAATGAGGTAATGGTTCTTCTCAGGAGGAGAGACTCAATAATTTGTTTACTCGGAAATTGGTTAAGAATTTCTACATATCTCTTCCGTCGTGACAGTATAACAAGAGTTGGATCAGGACTTAAATGCTTCATAAGGTGTATTGTGGGCATCCGATTCGCGAAATTGTGGCTATTGTTGTCAGAGGGTGTTATTATGGTCATGAGAATTATGCGATGCATGGTGTGAATTCAGTAAGGGTATACAATCATGTTTGGTACAGTGTGTAATGATTGACACGGTGTTCGTATGTTGGAAACGGGCCTGGTAGGGAATTTCGGATGTTGGAAACAGGCTTGGTAGCTATTTTTGAGTTTATTTTTACTTCTTTGGCTCGTTTCCCAATATCCCTGCAAGAAGGCACATTTCATTAGTTCTCGTGAATAATTTTAAGCATTTTTTTAGCTAAAACGCAAGTAAAAGAGAGCAAATAAGCAGTCAAAATACCTACTTATCAACTTCCCCAAACTTAAGCTTTTTCTTGTCCTCAAGCAATTAAGGCAATTCCCACCTCCACTAGAAAAGGGCTATTTCAGCTGGCTTAAGTTGAGTCAAACACAAATCAATTGTGACTAACAATTACCCACACGCCCATGAATCATTAACAAGCCTATGATTTGAATGTTGAAGCAAAAATGGCTCTAATGTGGCGCTTGAGCATCAAGGGTTGACTTTGTTCATCAAGGAAGCTCGCACTTTCATGCAAGTCGCTTTGGATCCCAAACTCCTCCTCCTATACTCTCTGAAAGCTCATCTCACTCACGAATGAAGAACTCAATTCAAAGACTCGAGAAAGATTTGCTCATCACTCTCAAAAGAATGTCACAAGCCCGACTCTAAGTACCATATGCTTGCCCCTCATGTACATCACCACTAATGTCAGCTTGCTCTGCTTGAAATCACGTAGGGCTTTTTCGGCATGTAATTAAGGCTTTTGGACTAAGGAGGGACATATCAGAATGGAATTGGTTCATCTTTCCTTTAGCACTTCATATTCTCTTTTTGGATCTTACTTTACCGACTCTTTGATTCATTTTCTTTTCTGTTGGGGGGATTAGAGAGACTTTACATCACTTTTTCTTTGCCATGCTATTCACATTCTCCTTCTTTTTTTTTCTCCATGCTTTGCACTTCTTCTTTCTTTTTGCATCTTTTCAACACTTTCACATTATTCACTTTCTTTTTGTGTTTTGCTTTGTTCTTCCTTTCTTTTGCTTTGGCTTTCCTCTTCTTCATTTCGTTTCTCTTTTTGTGCCTTGAAACCATCTTTAAACTCCGCATATCTCCCCAAACTTATTTTTTTTCCATTTGAATCACATGAGTGCTAAAGAAAGTTTGGGTGCCAAGAGAGAGTCACTATAAAATGGTTAAAGGCTTGTAATGTGGTTATTGAACAAAATGGCTTTAGGATAAAAAGGGTTTAATAAGGATGATATCATTGGTGGGCCATGGAAGGTTTCAAAACGGGCCAAGGAGAGCTTACAATCACTTCTCAAGCGAAGCTAAGTTAGAATTTTGCCTAGAAATACATTCGGGCCAAGTTCTAGACCATACGCGCCGGTACTTGGATTTGTAACAAAATATCTCACCTCTCACACAATCAGATTGTTAAAGAGAATAGAGTAGAGGGACCACAACAACCACATTCAAGATTGATAATTGCTAATGGTTCAACAAAACCACCCGATGATTGCCTAAGTCAACACAAGAGTCACAAGGTCACTAACTAGAGCTATTTCTTTACAAAAACTTATTTTTAACCATACGCGCGTAGTTAAATGTGTTGGTACCAAGGGAAGCATGCTAGATCCTTATTTATTCATTAACACTACTTGTTTTTACCTAAACATCAAAATACCTAACTCGATCCCTTAAGAAGGTTGTCACGCCATCCATCGTCGGGAAGAGCCACCTGAGTCACACAAGATCCACCTTTGGAAAGAACCGTGGAATTAAGAAAACCAAAGGCTTATTGTTCACTAAAACATAAAAAGAAGCTAATAAATCAAAAATAAGATAATAAAGTAACTAAGAAGCTATACTATTAAGAAAAAAAAATGAAGAAGCTATGAAATAAACTACTGAAAGTAAGGAAAACGAATATACAAGCTGAGGGAAATAGAATATATACAAGAGGGATGAATATATACATAATGAGGGAGAAAATCAAAACAAAAGTAAAAGAAAAAGAGTATTAAAGTTTTAAAGGCCCAAAAGTAATCAAATGTCATCAGAATATCAGACAGCCATCCGAAATGAACCAAAATAGACCACCCCCCAGAATAAGAACAAACATTGTCCTCAATTCTTAGAAAAATCAGAACAAAAGAGTGTAGAGAGTAAAGAAAACTCCCTTATGTGGTCTAGGGGTGACTGGAAGCATCACCACCCTCAGTCTCCTCTAACTGAATATCATCATCACCGGGTTGAGGGACAACAAGGCTAGTGAGCATCTGAAACATATCCTCAGCAGTGGGTCAGTGAGATCTGGCTCGTCAGACTGGCCAGTTGATGCCTCTACTGATGGTGTTGCTGGGTCAGCTGGTACTGATCGATCTGTCTCCATCAGTAGGTCAAAAGGAAAACCATATGATGTTGCTAACTTCGTCACCTCCTTTCTCAAACTCTCCATTGCTTTCTTCGAAGCCTAGGATTTTCTCATCTTCTTCACTTGCTTGTTCAACTCCTCAACAGCACCCCTATAAGCTACCTGTGTGTCCATGATAGTCTTCTGGTTGTCTAGAATCTTCTTTAATGTTTTCTCCACTAACGAAGAGACCTGTGGCACTGCTGGAGTATAGGACTGCGCTGCATTAGTATTGGATATGTTAAACAACTTAGAAGTGGTTTTGTACATCTAGTTGTTGAGGCTCGCCAAAGTCTGGGAGACTCGCAACGTAGTGAGAGGATAGGTGGATAAGGCTGGCGCCGGAACTGAACCTGATGGCCTGGAGGATGAAGGTGGTGGAATGGCGACTGTTCCGGTGGAAGGATCGGCATTTGTGGAAGGCATGGGAGCTGTAGATGGCTCAGCAAGAGCCTCTGAACCGACTATTGATGGCTCGTCAGACTGACCAACGGTGGTAGTGACCTTACCCTTGAACTTTGGGTTTTCTGCACCCTACAAGTGGTACCATGAGAAAGGCTTCTTGGTCTTTACTTTTGTGTCATATGGCCTTGGATCCACCTTGGCATCATTGAAATACTCAGTGAGGGTGTTTGGATAGGGGTAGGACTTTTCACTTTTTCAAACCGCCAATGTGATGGTAGACATGATGGCACCCATATTGATCGGGTACCCCGCCATAATAGAAGCCACCAAAACTGCCCTGGAAAGTGGAAGGTTGTTCTCATTCAGACTCGGATCAATCCGACTACACTCAAAAGTTTTCCACCCTTTAGCTTCAAAGTTGAAGGTGTCTCGGATGATAGGAACTCCATCTGTAATCCATGGTGGTGGTGGTCCTCGAGTAGCCAAAATTTTATCTAGCCAAGGGCGAGCTACTAGAGTCAACTTCTCTAGGTACCGGACTACCTCTACTTTTTCGAATCCCACATAAGTGTTCAAAGCACAGGCGTTGAAGCGGACTTTCAGATTTCTCACTTTTGTCACTTTGGTCCCCTTCTTGATGTGAGCGACATTGGCGTAGAACTCCCTGACGAAGTACTCATTTGCATCTAAGACACTGCGGGTGAACCACTTCCACCCCTTTCTCTCCCGAAACTACCTAAGGATATTTGGATTGTAAATATCCAAATCCTTCATCAAGAACTATCTCTCAAGTGTGAGCGACCTCAGGGGCCACAATTCTCGGAATTTGTTAAAGGATGTAAAGCTGACGAATCTATCTCCCAAATTTCTTTCTTCTTTGACATCTCAAGGCCACCCACTTGATTGTTCCCCCCTCTACCATCATAAGGGACATCATCATGATCGACATCAATAGCCACTGGTGCCGAAGGAGTAGGTGAAGAGGAGGGCTCAGAACCCTGGCTTCCTGCATCAGAACCCTCAGAAGAGTTAGATGTAGGTTCATTGCGCAATTGGTAATGCCCAGTGGGTAAGGATGGTTAGGATTGGGCCTGAGGCTGGACCTCCCTTGATGGGGAATAAGAACTGGATTCTGAGGGCTCTGTGTCCCTTCCCCTCCCAGTGGTCGGCTTTTTAGAAATAAGCTTTGACTGCACTCTCAAAGGGTGAGTGTCTTTTCCTCTATCTCGGGAGGATTCACCTCTCCCTTTTGATGTGTCACCTCTACCACGTGATCTAACCATTGTCTGCAATACAAAGTACATAGGTCAGTTGAGTTCAAAAACAAGTCAAAACATTTGTAGAACAGTTACAGCACAACAGTCATCAAAGAGACAGTGCGACCGCACAATTCTGAGTGCGGCCGCAGACTTTTAAAGTGCGGCGGCACACCCTGAAGTGCGGACCACATAATTGTGAGTGCGGCCGCACATCCTCAAGTGCAGACTACACAATTTTGAGTGCGGCCGCACAAGTCCAGCCCTGCTTTTCTGATTCTCTGAAGTTCAAAAGTGCAGTCGCACATATTTTTATGCGGTCGCACAATTTTTCTGCGGACCGCACAATTTTGAGTGCGGTCTGCTCATTCCAAGCACAAAATTTACCCTATTTAATATTTATTTTGACAGCACAAAAATGTGTTCACAATTCAAACATTTACGACACTAAACTTAGGGTTCTTGCAATTTTTTCACAAATTAAACATGTTATGCACAAATTGACAAGATTAGTGGTTTACCCAGTCCCTAATGAACATATATGAAAATATCCATATGCTTTTTAAGCACATATTAAGCATATTTGACATTTTTAGGCCTAAAAATAACTGAACTAATCAAATAAAACAAAAACAAAAATTAAGAAAAATGGACAAAAATATTCATGGATTGAACATACCAGTAATGAATGATGCAAGTGAGAAGCTAACTTGATTAAATGAGTGTAATTTGGGAACTATTTTTGTGATGCACAGTGTTTTCTTAGGGCTTGGGAATTCAGAGAGTGTAAAGTGTGAATAGTGGTGAAAAGCCCTATTTATACTTTGACCAAGTCGGTCAAAAAGTTGCCTGAGTGTGGCCGCACAATTTTGAGTGCGGTCTGCACTCTTTACCTACTGTTGAACTTAGCTTATGCGGTCCGCACAATTTTGTGTGCGGCCACATTTTGGCCACTTTCCTGCAAATCCAAACTTCATAGAGTTGGTGTTTTTGGGTCTCCAGTTGTGCGGCCACACAAAGAAATATGTGGCCGCAGACCCTTCTCTGCGGTTGTAGACATTTTTGTGCGTTCCAAACAATTTTGATGCGGTCCGCATAATTTCAACACTTGGCCAATTTTTTTAGATTGTCCCTACATTGCACACTCATTCCTGCAATTCACTTCAAAACCAATTAGCTCCATACAAAACCTATCTAAAAAGGAAGAAAATAATAAGAATGAAAAGAAACATGGGTTGCGTCCCAAGAAGCGCCTGATTTAATGTCGAGGCATGACACATGTTACCATCAATCATTTGAAATGAAGCAACGCCACAACGTGGCCATCATCAACCTTGCCAAGATAATGTTTCACCCGGTGACCATTGACTCTAAACACTTCATCATTTTTGTTCTTCAAGTCTAATGCACCAAAGGGTGTCATATGCACAACTTCGAATGCGCCACTTCACTTGGACTTCAACTTTTTCGGAAACATCCGCCACCGAGAATTGCACAATACCACAAGAACGCCTTCTTTGAACTCCTTTTTCCGGATGTATTTTTCATGAAGGTACGTCATCTTGTCCTTGTACAAGGACGAACTTGAATATGCATGGAACCGGAATTCATCAAGATCATTCAATTGTGCCACCCTTAAGTTGGAGGCGACATCCCATTCAAGATTAATCTTCTTCAATGCCCACATAGCCTTGTGCTCAAGTTCCACCGGTAGGTGAAAAGCTTTCCCAAACACTAAGCGATACGGAGACATACCAATTGGTGTTTTGTAAGCCGTCCTATAAGCCCAAAGAGCATCATCAAGTTTCTTCGGCCAATCTGTCCGGTTGGCATTCACAGTCTTTGACAAAATACTCTTGATCTCCCGGTTGGAGAGTTCAACTTTTCCACTTGCTTGAGGGTGATAGGGGGTTGACACTTTGTGAGTGACACCATGCTTTGTGAGTAAAGTATCAAAAGCTTTGTTGCAAAAATGTGATCCCCCATCATTAATAATGGCCCTTGGAGTACCAAACCTTGTGAAGATGTTCGTTTTCAAAAGTGCCACCACACTTCGAGCTTCATTGTTGGGAAAAGCCACGGCTTCAACCCACTTTGACACATAATCCACAGCTACCAATATATAAGTGTTCCCACAAAATCTCACAAACGGACCTATGAAATCAATGCCCCACACATCAAAAATATCAATCTCCAAATGGAGGTGAGGGGCATCTCATTTATCTTAGAAATCCCACTGGCCCTTTGACATTCATCACAACGCTTGACGAGATCGCTAGCGTCCTTGTAAAGAGTAGGCCAATAGAATCCACAACTCAACACTTTTGTAGCCGTTCTAGCTCCACCATGGTGACCACCATATGACGAAGAATGGCAAGCCTCAAGAATATCCATTTGTTCTTCCTCCGGTACACAATGTCGAATCACACCATCGGTACAAATCCGGAAGAGATAAGACTCATCCCAATAATAGTCAAGTCAATCCCATTTGATCTTCTTACTTTGGTTTGAAGAGAACTCATTCGGTACAATGTCAATCACAAGATTATTGACTAAGTCGGCGAACCATGGCATCCCGATCATATAAATGGCTAGGAGTTGCTCGTCGGGAAATAAATCATTTATCTCAAGGCCATCATGTGGCCTCCCCTCCTCCTCCAAACGAGACAAGTGGTCTGCCAATTGGTTTTCACTAGCCTTGCGGTCTTGAATCTCTAGATCAAACTCTTGCAAAAGAATCACCCACCGTATTAGTCTTTCTTTAGAATCTTTCTTTCTCATCAAATATCGAAGCGTCGCATGGTCGATGGGAACAATCACCTTTGTACCCATCAAGTACGAGTGGAACTTCTCCGAAGCAAAGACAATAAGAAGGAGTTCTTTTTCAGTCACTGTGTAGTTGACTTGTGCATCATTCATGGTCTTGATATCATAGTAGAACGGATGGAATATTTTGTTGATACGTTTCCCCAATACTGCTCTAGCCGCCAAAGCACTTGCATCACACATGAGCTCAAAAGGTAAGCTCCAATTTCGTTTGGTAATAATAGGAGTTGTAGTCAACTTGAAGTTGATCAATTCGAATGCCTTCATACAATCTTCATTGAAATGGAACTTAGCATCCTTCTCCAAAATTTTGCACAAGGGGTTTACCGCCTTAGAAAAGTCCTTGATGAATCGGCGATAGAACACTGCATGACCCAAAAAGCTCCTCAGTCCCTTCACGGATGTAGGGGAGAGAGTTTGGATATCACCTCAATTTTGTCCTTGTCGACCTCAATACCATGCTTTGAAATTTTGTGGCCAAGGACTATGCCTTCCTCGATCATGAAGTGACACTTTTCCCAATTTAGGACCAATTTTGTTTCCTCACATCTTTCCAATAACTTGTCCAAATTATCCAAGAACTCATCAAAAGAATTCCACACCACAGAAAAATCATCCATGAAGACCTCAAGATAATCCTCCACCATGTCGGTGAAGATGGCCATCATACACCATTGAAAAGTCGTCGGTACATTGCATAACCCAAATGGCATCCGCGAGAATGCGAATGTACCATAAGAACAAGTGAAAGTAGTCTTCTCTTGGTCCTGAGGTGCAATGAGAATCTGATTGTAGCCGGAGTATCCATCAAGGAAGCAATAAAAACCACGGCCGGCCAACCTATCTAGCATTTTATCAAGAAATGGAAGCGAAAAATGATCTTTCCGAGTGACTTTGTTGAGCTTCCTATAGTCCATGCACACTCTCCACCCGGTCAATTCATTCTTGTCATTTGTTACCATAGGCATGCCCCCTTTCTTTGGGACACATTTCACCCGAGAGGTCCACGAGCTATCGGAAATGGGGTACACAACCCCGACATCCAACCATTTTATGATATCCTTCTTCACCACCTCTTTCATTGCTTCATTTAATCTTCTTTGATATTCAACGGAGGGTTTGTCATCCTCCTCCAAAATAATCTTGTGCATGCAAAAGGTGGGGTTTATACCCCGAATATCCGTGAATGTCCATCCTATAGCTTTCTTCCTCTTTCGAAGCACCGCCAAAGTAGAGTCTACCTGCACGTTAGTCAAGCAAGAGGAAAGAATAACAGGTAAAGTAGAACATGGGCCAAGAAACTCATATCTCAGATGTGAAGGCAAAGGCTTTAACTTCAAAGTGGGAGGCTCCTCGATTGAGGGCTTTGTTGGAGGAGTCTTCCGGCTCTCAAGATCCAAGGACAATTTTCGGGGTTCATAAGTATAAGACCCCATTCCTTGTAGTGCATTTACACATTCAACAAATCCTTCCTTCTCATCATCATCATGATTAAGCAACACAGCTTCCAAGGTATCATAAACATTCATCACAGCACTAGCATCATCAACAATCATTCGGTCACTAAATCCACAAACAAACAAACTTCATTGCTATTTGGTTGCCTCATCGATTTGCACACATGGAAAATCACATTTTCATCACCCACACGGAAGGTGAGCTCATCGGCTTCCATATCAACTAGAGCCTTCCCCATAGAAAGGAAAGGTCTACGCAAGATAATAGGCACCTCATAGTCAACCTCACAATCAAGAATCACAAAGTCCTCCGGAAGGATGAACTTATCAACACGAACTAACACATCATCAATAATACCCAATGATCTCCTCATAGTCCTATCTGCCATTTGTAACCTCATAGATGTGGGTCTTGGTTGCCCAATTCCCAAAGTTTTGAACACAGAGTAGGGCATCAAGTTGATACTTGCCCCCAAATCACATAGAGGTTTGGGAAAGTCGACGCTCCCAATAGTGCAAGGGATTGTGAAAGCGTCGGGATCTTCCAATTTCGGAGCCATTGAGTGCACAATAGCACTCACTTGATGTGTCATTTTGATAGTCTCACAGTTCATTGATATTTTCTTTGTCACCAAATCCTTCATGAACTTTGCATAACTCGACATTTGTTCCAATGCCTCAACCAATGGCACATTAACGGATAAACTCTTCATCATGTCAATAAACTTCTTGAATTGATTCTCACTATTTTTCTTTGCGAGCCTTTGGGGGTATGGAAGAGGAGGCCTTGGCATTGTTGCTTTGGCCTTTGGCACTATCGGTTCCGGTATGTCAATCACATGCTCCCTAGATGAGTTAACTTATTATTGTGTCTCCCCCACATTCTCATCAATACCAATTCTCACTTCTTTATTAGCTTGAACCACATTGCTTGACATTTCATGTTCTTGAATCACCACAGCATCATCCACAACTCTTCTTTGGTTTGAGGTAGTTGCCTCTCCAACTTTTCCACTCCGTGTGGTTACATCCATGGCATGCCCCCTATTGTTCCCATCCTTCGGGGTCACCACTGTATCACTAGGTAGTTCCCCCTTAGGACGAGTGTTCAAAGCTTGCGATAATTGTCTAAGTTGAACCTCCAAATTGCAGATTGAAGTACTGTGGGAGGCTAATCGAGCATCAGAGTCGGCATTTTTCTCTATCATTTGTTTGAACATATTTTCAATCCGTCCCATCTCATTATTGGACGAGCTAGAACAATGGGACGGATAAGGAGGCAGGTTGCTTGGTTGTTGATACATCGGGGGTCTTTGAAAGCCCGACCCCTGATTCCCTTGGTTATTATTGTTCCAACCCCCTTGGTTGTTTCCACCCCAATTTCTTGGATTATTGCCTCCCCAATTGCCTTGGTTACCTTGGTTATTCCAATTGCCTTGATTATTGTTATTCCCCCAATTACCTTGATTGTTTTTACCACGTCCAATTGCCTTGGTGGCTTTGATTTTTACAATTTCCTTGATTTCCTTGTGATCTCGTTTATTGTTGATTTTGGCCTTGAGCATTATTTCTTTGGCCTTGATAATTGCTGACATACTTCCATTTCTTCTTCTCTCATTGTACGAATAACCTTGGTCATACCCACTATCATCTTGCACAAATTGTTCTGGATGGTTTTGCACTTGTTGACATTTTCGCCGTCTCTTGTTTGTCATCATATTCACTCCTTCCAGCGCATTCACTTGCTTCATCCCTTGAACTTGTTGAAGCTGAGCTTTTGCCAACTGATTCATTGTGGTTGTCAACTCGAAAATTGTAGGTGAACGACATTTGGGTTATCTTGAGGAACATTAGCTCTACTTTGCCATGCCGATGAGGTATCCTCCATCTCATCCAAGATTTTACATGCTTCGGCATATGGTGTGGTAATGAAGTTCCCACTAGCGAGTTGATTTACCACACATTGATTTGTTGTGTTAATCCCCCTGTACAAGGTTTGTTGGATCATGGCCTCAGTCATATCATTATTCGGGCACTCTTTAACCATGGTACAATATCTTCCCCAAATCTCGTGCAATGGCTCATTAGGTTCTTTCTTGAACGCAAGAATCTCATCCTGCAGTGTAGCCATATGCCCCAGAGAGAAGAATTTGGCAATGAATTTTTCCGATAACTCATCTCATGTATGAATGGAATGATTGGGCAATCTTTCTAACCAGTCCAACGCCTTTACCCGTAAAGAAAAGGGAAATAGCCTCAACCGCAGCGCATCCTCAGAAACATTAATTTTCTTGCTCCCCAACGGGTGTCCACGAACTTTTTGAGATGCTTGTAAGCATTTTGACTCGAAGCCCCAGTGAAGAATCCCCGTTGCTCAAGGAATGTAGGCATCACATCGGTGATTTGGAGTTTCCCGCCCTAATTCATGGAGGGACTATGTCGCTGGCATAACCTTCATTCGGCAACACCCGGTGTGCAGCTACTCTTGGTGGAGGTGGGGGAGGGTCGGGAATATTTTCATGAGGCGGTCGGCCTCACCTATTTTCTTGAGGTTCGGGATGAACCTCGTCACCTTGATCATCGTCCACTTCCTCCCCCAATGGAAAATTCCTGAGGGGCTCATTGTTTAGAGAGATTTTTGTACCTATAATCAATTCAAAAACAAAATTAGTAACTCAGAAGGAAAATAAGACAAATCGCACACATACCTAATTTAGGTTACGAGGTGGTCGAAGCAATAATAAAAACCCAACACGAGTCGGGGTCGAATCCACAGGGAGCAAGGTGTGGGATTAGGTATATACCTAGTGTGAATGTACGACGTGCCCTAGATAACACTTCCACATATTCTTTTGTTGTTTCTACTTCTACTTTTACTCTGATGATTGCAATTGTAAATATAAGAGACAATGTTTTTGGTTTTTGGTTGTTTTTCAAGTGATAAAAGATCTAGGATTGTGACTTCCGCCTAGTTGGTTACCTAACAGATTTAGAGCTTTAGGGCATGTTTGGCTGATCGGGATATAGTATAACAATCACATGCAATTACTCACTCTATACCTCTCGGTAGTTTGAGTGATTTTGCCCAATTTGGCTTTCTCAAGTCCAAATGGGTATTTCATGAAACAAGTGATAAATGCTCTAGTCGGGTCTTACTATCTCTAGGTTCAACCCTTTAATTTGGGGCTATCAATTTCTTGCGTTTACCCCAATTCCTAGTTAGCCAAGTTTTCCAAGACTTAATCTCACTTTCTCAAGTAGAGACTAAGTCAATTTGCCATGAATCAATGTTTGCAACTATTAATTCTAGAATTCAAGAAAGAACAAGGCTAAATATCATATATCTAATCATAAATAAGCCCTAAATCAATAACCCATTAAGTACCCATACTAGGGTTGGGTCACAACCCTAGCTAAGGGTTTAGATACTCATGGAAAATGAAGAAATTAAAGAAGAAACTAAGATAGAATTCATAATACTTGATGAGGGAAGAAAATCTAATGTTTAAAAGCTAAACTACTACAAAGTTACCCAATACAGTAAGTAAAATGGCTCAGGTGCACCCAACTTACAAAACTTAACCTAAGAATGACAAAAAGTTCTATTTATATCCAACTGAAAATATCTGACAAAAATACCCCTGCAGAGGTTGTGCAACTGCACAATTCTGTGTGCAGTCCGCACTTTGAGATTGACTGGTCAACTGGCTTTCTGCAATCACATAAAACTAGGATGCGGCTACACTTCCTCTAATTTTGCGGACCACACGTTTCTGAGTGCGGCCACACACTTGAACTTGGACTGAGGCTGGACCTCCTTCTACGAACTGCATATTTATGAGTGCGGCCGCACTTTGGCTCTTGCGGCCGCACAATAATAGTGCGGTTCGCACATCTTTAAGCTTCCCAAAAACATGGTCTCTGAATCTCCTCTTCTGCGACCGCACAATAATTATGCGGTCCACATTCTCTGAAGGAATTCCATCAGTGCATCTTCAGAGTTTGCGGCTGCACACAGTATTGTGCGGTCCGCACTGTACCCCTTTTTGCGTTGTTTTGGTCCTGTCCAATTTTACTCCTTTTTGAGTTAATTTTTACTTCTTTAGCTCGTTTCCTAATATCCCTGCAAGAGGACACATTTCATTAGTTCTCGGGAATACCTTTAAGCATTTTTGAGATAAAACGCAAGTAAAAGAGAGCAAATAAGCAGCCAAAATCCCTACTTATCAGATGGAGAAGACGATGTGGACGAGATTGAGCAGGTCGCTTGGTACGAGGACGAGTATCCCGATGGCGATGGTGATGGCGATGGAGATGGTGGGGATGATGTTGTTGGACCAAGTGATGAGTAATTATTCTTCTTTTCGTTGCAGATTTTGTGTACACTTTTGCGGGCGTCTATATTAGCCCTTGTAATGAATATTGAGAGTAT
Source organism: Nicotiana paniculata (assembly GCA_005239505.1). Classification (NCBI taxonomy): domain Eukaryota; kingdom Viridiplantae; phylum Streptophyta; class Magnoliopsida; order Solanales; family Solanaceae; genus Nicotiana; species Nicotiana paniculata. The sequence continues at coordinate 37,340 of ML333871.1, forward strand.
TGAATGTTATTTTCTTCTATTCGAGCTTGTATGTTCCTTTCCATGATTCTGCCGTTTGGCTGCTTTTAGTTGTAGAAGCTCGGTTCGTATGTTGAACGAGGTCAAATGTCGAACTGGGGTAGTCGCAACCTGGGGCCAATAAATGTTAATTCAAACGAAGTCAAACATAGCCGGAGCTTAGTTTTAAACATAACTTTGTTAATATAAGAGAGGTCGAACGTAACCTAAACCCAACAATGGCTGAGGGTTGTATGGGCTTAATTCGGATAAAGTAAAATATAACCCGCAGTTGACCTGGATGAAGCCGAATGTGAACTCGAGCAAGGTCGATGTTATTTGATTCAATCGAGGTCGAATGTTATTCAATTCGATCGAGGTCAAATTTTATTCAATTCAAACGAGGTCGAGTGTTTTTTTAATTCGAACGAGGTCAAACATTTTTAAATTCGAATGAGGTCAAATGTCTTTTAATTCGAACGAGATCGAATGTTTTTTAATTCAAGGTCGGATGTATTTTAATCTGAATGAGGTCGAATGTTTTTTATTCAATTGTGGTCGTGGGCCGGGTAGATGCTGAGGTAATGTTGTTCTAGCGAACGTACATTTTTGTTTTGCTCATACTTGGAGAAATTTACATATTTTTCGGGCTGGCACTCCAGTGCAGTCTATCTAGTACCTTCATTGGGCGACCTGGAGATATGTCGAGAGGTTGAGTAATGAACTATGCCTTTCTCTTGTGTCACTTCGACTTGAAGTGTCCCCCTTATCGCCTCATTAAAAACCTCATTGAGGAAACCCAATTGGGACAAAACTTAAGTAAGGGAAAAAAGTACGACTTGGAGGACGCTTGTTCTTAAAAGTTGAAGTACTTGAGGTGGGCGACATTCCAGTTGTTAGGTAGCCGTTCTCCTTCCATTATTTCTAGTTGAAATGACCATTTTCTTGTTGCTGTTGTGATTTTGTATGGGCCATCCCCAATTTATTCCCAGTTTGCACTCCTGTGGGTCTTTGTTTGCTTGTGTTTTGGCCTTGAGCATGTAATCTCCGACTTTGAGTGGTCTGATCTTGGATTTTTGTTGTAGTAGCGTTCTGCCTGTTGTTTTGGGCGATCATCCTTATGTATGCCATGTCTCTCTGTTCTGCGGCTTCGTCGAGGTCTTGCCTTCTGATTTTGTCATTCCTTGACCCACTCTCATGGGAGTACCTCAAACTAGGTCTCCAACTTCGACTGGTATTACTACGTCAGTCCCATAAACTAACGAGTAGGGAGTTTCTCCTGTGCTCGTCTTTGGCGTTGTGTGGTAGGCCATAGCTCGTCTGGTCGTAGTTCTCTCTTGGCGTCCTCGAGATTTTTCTTCATGTTGTTCAGTATTGATTTATTAGAGGACATTGCTTGCCCGTTTCCCGTTGGGTGGTATGGGGTGGAGAGTATTCTTTGACATGCCAGTTTTCGAGAAATTTGGTGACCTTTTTTCCAGTAAATTGGGGTCCGTTGTCGCAGTTGATCTCATTGGGGAGGCCGAAGCGGCACACAATTTTCTTCCATATGAAGGAGATCACTTCCTGCTTGCGTATTTAAGCGAATGCTCCTGCTTCTACCCATTTAGAAAAATAGTGAGTTAAAACCAAAAGGAAACATACATTACCTCGTCCTGTGGGGATGGGGGTGATGTCCATTGCCCACTTGATGAAAGGCCAAAGGGAAGTGACCGAGTGGAGTTACTCGCGTGCTTGGTGGATCATTTGGGCGTATTTTTTGCACTGCTCGCATCTTTTCACGAAGTCTGCGGCCTCTTTTTTCATAGTAGGCTAGTAGTAACCTGCTCGTGTGAGATATCTGACCAGAGCTTGGTTGTTGGTCAGAGCCCCCCCCGGTTGCCTTCATGGACTTTTAGGACGCATCGAGTTTTATTCGGGCCCAAGCATTTCGCTACAGGGACGTTGTACGTCCTCTTGTACAGATTGTTATGAATGATGTTTTACTTGGATGCTTGCATCCGGAGTTTCTTGGCTTATTTTTTGTTATTTGGGAGTATGTCATAGCAAGTATGTAACAATACGGTTGCGCCAGTCCCAAGTTAGATTTTCAGTCCTTACATCAATTTGATCTATCGATAAGTGGAGGAGAGTGACCATGTTTCCTTCTCTAGTTATGCTTTTAGTGGCTGCCGCTAATTTAGCGAGGCCATCGGCTTCGGTGTTTTGCGCCCGAGAGATTTGGTCGAGCTGGAATTCATCAAACTCGGGAATGACCAGACATATCGCCGCCTTGTCGAGATTCATCTCACGATCGCCTAATAGATGTCATGAGTTTTTCGGCGTACTCAAGAAGGACAGAGGCCTCATATGGATATCCAAGTGTTTCAAGCCCTGAAGGAATTAAAATCTTATCTTTCATCACCGCCATTGCTTGCCAAATCAGAACCTGGGGAATGTCTACTCATCTACCTTGCCGATCCGAAGTAGCAGTGAGTGCAGTCCTCGTCCGAGAAAACAAATGTACGCAATCTCCCATCTATTACATTAGCAAAACCCTAATCGATGCAGAGACGAGGTACCCCCATCTCGAAAAATTGGCCTTGGTCATAGCTTCACGAATAAACCCTTCTTTCAGTGCCATCCCATCTCGGTATTCAAAACTTTCCCCTTGAGAAATATCTTGCATAAGCCCGAGCTATCGGGAATATTAGGTAAGTGGGCCATAGAATTAAGAGAGCATGATATCACATATCAACCACGGATGACGATAAAATCACAAGTCCTCTCCGACTTTGTCGCTGACTTCAGCGCAATAATAATGCCTGAAGTCGAAAAAGAAGCCGCCCACGCTTCTCTGCAAACACAAGATCTATGGATTTTGTACACCGACGACACTTCCAATGCATCAGGGTCCGGGCTAGGACTCGTGCTCGAGGTCCCTACAGGCGAAGTCATTTGCCAACCCATAAGGTGCCCGGACAGGAATAACAATGAGGCAGAATATGAGGTCGTGATTGCAGAATTAAGTATAGCACTCAAGTACGGAACAAGGCAAGTCATCCTACGCTGCGATTCTCAGTTCGTCGTCAATCAAGTCACATGAACTTTCCAGATCAAAGAACAAAGGTTGTAAAAATACCAGGCTGAAATCTGCAAATTACAGCTTCTGAACCTGTGTTTTGCTGGTTAAGTGTTATGGTATTCCTTATATGGCTTTGATTTGGTCGGGATTGACCTCGATTCCTCTTTGTGATACCAGGAAGCCCAAGAACTTTCTTGAAGTTACGCCGAACACATACTTCTCAGGATTTAGTTTCATCCCATATCGCCTGAGTATGTTGAAGGTCTCTTTCAGGTGGTCGATGTGATATTCTTCCCTTTTGGACTTGACCAACATATCCTCTATGTAGACCTCCATGGTCTTGCCGAGTTGGCCCTTGAACATTCTTGTTACCAACCTTTGGTATGTCGCCCCCGCATTTTTCAGTTTGAAAGGCATAACCCTGTAGAAATATGTTCCTTGGTGGGTGATGAAGGAGGTTTTCTCCTAGTCCTCCTCTTCCATGAGGATCTGGTTATAGCCCGAGTATGCATCTAAGAATCTCAACAATTCGTGCCCGGCTGTTGCGTCAATGAGCTGGTCGATACGTGGTAGCGGGAATGAGTGTTTTGGGCATGCTTTGTTCAAATCTGTGAAGTCTAGGAACATCCTCCATTTCGCATTCTTTTTTTTACCATGACCATGTTGGAGACCCATTGGGGGTATTTTGATTCTCTGATGGAGCTGTTTTTAGCAACTTTTCAACCTCCTCGCGAACTGAATCGTCTATTGAGGAATTGAACTTTCTCCTAACTTGCCTTACCGGGGGTAGAATGGGTCGACATTCAACTTGTGCATCGCGACCTCCTTCGGGATACCTGCCATGTCTGCACGGGAAAAAGCAAACAAGTCTGCGTTATTAGTTAAGAAATGAAGGAATTTACCTGGTTCCTGAAGCTTCAACTGATATAGGTTTTCTTGTTGTGGTCGTTATCATCAACTTGAACGGGGTCGATGCCTTCTATAGTTGATCCCATGGCCTCTATTGTTTAGGGGCCTTTGATGGCGTCCGCTCTTTCATCATTTCTCGATCTCGACCCTGTTAATTGCTATCCTCTTTTGGTTTGCCCTTTATTTTTTGAGTGTATGTGTAGTCCTGGGTGATGCGATAGCATTCTCGGGACGTGCATTGTTCGCCTCATATGCTGACTCTACCTATGGGGTGGGAAATTTGATACCCTTGTATAAGCTGGAGGGGATGGCCTTCATGGCATGTAACCAAGGTCGACCTATTATGGTGTTATACTTCATGTCCTGATCCATGATGTGGAATGTGATTTCCAATGTGACGCCGCCCGCCAGTATGGGGAGTGTGATTTCTCCAGATGTTTTCTCAACTGCATTGTTAAAACCGGTTAGCATGATGCAGCACGACACTATCTTATCCTCGAGTTTCATCTGTGCAAGAACTCGAGGATGGATAATGCACGTGCCGCTCCCATCATCCACCATAATACATCTCATATATGTATCTAATATTCGTAAAGTGATAACAAGAGCATCATAGTGAGTAAAACCAAACCGTGGGTGTCTGACTTATCGAAGATGATACTTTCTTCGAGTTCGTCGTACCGTTCAAGAGTGATCGATCGTTTGAGTTTGTGGGTTGTGTTGAATTTTACGCTATTTCGATGCGTCATCGCCACCTTCGGTGATCATTTGAATGGTGCGAGTTGGTGAAGGTGATTTTGGTGGACCCTGGTGTTGTTCACGTCCTCGGGCGAAGGTGGACCTTCCTCGGTCGCTCAGCAACTCTTTCAAGTGTACTTGGTGAAGCATGTTCACGACCTCTTGCCTTAGAACGATACAGTCCTCAGTTTTATGACCTCGTTCCTGGTGGAATTCGCAGGGGGCTTTTGACTTCATGGTGCTTGGGTCGGACCTCATCTTTTGTGGCCACTTCACTTTTGGGTCGAGCTTCTCCAATGCGTAGACTATTTCTGAATGTTAGACACAAAAATTGTGAGCAGATAGTAAAGGGGGCATACCTCTCTCGCTCCGGTGAATCCCTATCCTTGGCCTAGATGGGCCTTCTTCGTAACGGGAGGGCGCCATGATAACGCCCTTGATATATGGTTGATGCCTTTCTCGGTTGGGTCGGCCAATTTAGGTCGTCTTCGTCAGCACGGACTTCGGTGCAATAGGCATTGTGTATTTCATCCCAAGAGGTTGGGGGATATCTCATAAGTCGGCTCGACAATTTTCTGGTCGCCCTCGAAATGTTTCTGTTCAGCTGATTTTGGAAAGATGCTATAACCATGCCTTCTCATACATTTGGTAGGGTCATCCTTACACAGTTGCATCGAGCGAGGAATTCCTTCAATCCTTCCCTAGGTGATTGTTTGATGGCAAATATATCATTCATTCTTGACTTTGCCTTTTTAGCTCCGGCATGGGCCGTTACGAACTAGTCAGCCATTTCTTTGAATGTTTCAATGGAGCGCGCGGGCAGCTGTGAATACCAAGCTAATGCACCCCTAGTGAGGGTTTCGCCAAACTTTTTCAACATGATAGAGGATACTTGTTCTTTGGCGAGATCGTTGCTCTTTACTACGGTGACATAGTGAGTCACATGATCCTCAAGGTCGATCGTACTGTCATATATTTTTAGGTACGACAGCATTTTGAAGGTCTTGGGTATGGAATGCAGGCAGTTTCATCACTGTAAGGTTGTTCAACGAACCGACCAGCATCTCTTTTTGGTAGGAGTTTTGGGGCGCCTGGTATTTTGTCTAATCCTTCTTGATGCTCTTTCATTTGGTCTCGAAGCATTTTGTTTTCGTTTTCCATTTCTTTCATTTTCCTCAAAATGGTTGTGAGGGTGTCGTCACCTGCATTACTAACATTGTGAGTGCTGCTTGTTGTTTGAGGGAGAGGGTTGTGCTGCTCGTCCGTTACTGGTGCAGTGCAAGTCCTTGCATTTTCTATTATCGCTTTTTGGGCGGGCTTGTCGAGGATGCTGGCCAACGTGTTTGTTAGCCAAACCTCAAGTAGTTTCTTCACTGTCGGTAGCGCCTCTTGCGTTGTGGACATGGAACCCCCTTTACCGTGGGACGTTGTGATACTACCATGAGGTAGGGGTGAACCACTTCGCTAGGAGAGGCGTTTGGCGTTACATCTTCACCCTCCGTTTCAGAAACCTCGTTGATGGTGTTTAAGAGGTTGGTAGTGAGGTCGGCCACTGTCTTCATCCTTTCTTCTCCTTTACCTGCCATGTCATATATGTGTGTACAAGAGAGTAGGTATTTTGCGTTTTTTTGTTTTTTTATGCCAATTATAGATCCAGAAGAAACTAAAAACTTTACTTGAAAATCCCTACAAATGGCGCCAAATTATATTACCAAAAAATATCAATCCTTGGTTAGACTAATTAATTATATGTAATGAGGGGTTAAACCTAGTTAAAGATAATAACCTCAGATCTATAATTGATTTTAGTGAATAATGTTGAGTAGCATTGAAAGAAGGTTAAATGCAATGTGCATTTAATGTTTCAAGATCAATAATGAAAGAGGAATATCAAGCAATAAATAATAATAAATGGCATTAAGGTAAATAAGGAGAATGATTCATCCAATATTGAATGAGATGGATGTTCCTCCTTCTGACAATGATGAATAATAGACAAATACTAGAGTATTGAGACCTTTCTCGGATCTGATGAAAAAAGTGTGAAATAATCAACAATCGAATCTTTTTAGAAAGATAACGTTTGTATTTATCTAGAGAGAAAGTCTGCTTTATCAAAAATGTTCTTATCAGTGAATATTCCATGGCTTTCACTTTATCACTCTTTCTATTTATAAAGGACATACCCCCAATTAACCCTAAAAGTACAAGCACAAAGGATATTCAACAGAATATTATCTTAAAGAGTCGTTACTGCCCCTTTTGGTACTTAACCTCGACCATGGTTGACTGCTTGGCAGTGAATTTCACTGGTTACTAATCGACCTCTGCCAAATCACTTTTTGCAATGTCATTTCGTCTCGAACGTCCTTAGGCTGATTTTGACCTATATAAAAATATCTACAGCAATATGAATATCACACACATGATGACATGAACATTAACAGGGAGTATGGTAAAGCTTTAGAGTACAAATTATTGACTAAAAGGGGTGATTTGAAGACTTCGACCAAGGGAAGTTCCTAGTTTTTTTTTAGCAGAGGTGGTTCGTGATTTGAAATTTATGTGTTCCTACGATAACCATAAGTTAATATACAATAATAAATGGGTTTATGGAAAAATATTTGTATATATTATTTAATGGACTTTTAATACATACACAATTTGGATGCGGCACTAAGTTTAACGACCTTGCAATTTAGAGTCTAGAGGTATGTAATATCTAAGTTTTTGTAAAAATTATTCTCTTTGATTCTTGGTGTTTCAGTAATCTCAAGTATCTGATTAGAATAAGATGTTTTACCTCCACAAAAACAGATGAAGGATTCAATCATCTGCACTGTATTCGATCAACAGACCGTTGATCCATTCTTTTTAGTACCTTTGCAGTAACATGAACTAAGTGAATCGTATTGGTGAAATGACACTCTTCAAAGTAATTTGATTGTTGATGAGAAGTTTGTCTACTACTTAGAGTCTTTTTGTTTGTACCGGCTGCATTAGGCAAAAGATATGTGAAGAGGAGTCAGCCATTTGAACTCATGGTGCTATCTGGTCTGTTTTAGTTCTAAAAATTTGCTAAGACTTAAACTTCAGAAAGGGTGGAAGAAATATGTTGATGATAATGCTTTGCAGGTGGGAAATGTTTGTTATTTAAGCTGATTGATGAGAATTTGTTCATATTGGAAGTTAAGTGTTGACTATCCAAGTTACACTACTGTCATGCAATTAGAGATATTTCCCTTTGATTATTCCTCTAAGTGAATTGCACATATAGAACACATTGATTATGAAAGAGCAAAACTAAGTGAATAGTGAAAGCATTGAAATAAATGAGCAGTGTAACCTCATAGATGTTCTTGAATTCTTTTTGGAAAAAAAGAGCTAGTCCCCTTTTTGGAAAAATACTGATGTTGTTTCAGGAGAAATACTAGTTTATACCAACAATTCACGCAACATGTTCAACGTTTTATTAAGAATTCTGGAGACAAGTTAGATAACTTGAACAATGGTTTCATTTAGAATCTCTCCTACACTAGTCCTACAAAAATATAAGGCTCAATTCACAGCTCCTTCTGCATGGTTCTCTAACAAAACTGTAGTGCAGATGTGCCTGTAATGAAGTATGATTTGAACTTCCATTCTGTGAGGAAGATGATGTAATATAGAGAAGATGACACCATGAAGAGTAACGTGTGATCATATTACGCTTCAAGGTAAAAGAGACATATCTTGACTTGGTGGTACTGCCTGTTCTGCACATGGTGGAGGTGAAGGTGAAGGTGGTGGTGTTGGAATGTTTGGTGGCCGAGGTGAAGAAGAGATTTGAGTTGGTGGGGGTGAAGAAGGTGGCGGCAGAGACGATGGTGTGGTTGGTGGTGGTGGAGAGAATATAGGAGGTGGTGTATAGCTTGGTGGAGGTGGAGGTGGACTAGCATTGGAAGGAGTTGGAATGTTTGGAAGTGATGGTGGTGGAGATGATGGTGGCACAGTACGTGGCGGTGGAGATGGTGATGGCAGTGGCGGTGATGGTTTTGGTGGAGGTGAACAAGAACAACAATTAGTTGGTGGAGGGGTAGGTAATGGAGGTGGTAATGCACATTTGAAAGTGTTACAATCAACTTTTTTAGACAAAAATCTCTGGCAATCCAATGCAGGTCTTTGCATAGGCCTTCCTCTAAGACAATTCTGTTGATCAGCAAATGCATTCAGATCTAGACAAGCTGGACTCTCTTCTGAAAAATAGTTGTTGTCATAGACAAATTTCTTTAAATTTGGAAGTCTACATATGTTGTCAGATATCTTCCCAGACAACATATTATGACCCAAATTCAACTGCTCCAAACTCTCCATATTTCCAATACTCTCAGGTAAAGTACCAACAATTTGATTATAACTCAAATCCAACACTGTCAAGTTCTTCAGCATTCCAATCTCATTAGGCAAACACGAATGGAAATTGTTATTTATAAGAAGCAATTCATTCAATGTTTTAGCCATTTTTCCCAAACTAACAGGTATACATCCTTGAAAATTGTTGTTTGCCAAAACCATGACAGAAACAGGCGAATTCCCAAAGTTATCAGGCAACTCAGAAGAAAATCTGTTATTGTTAATAAACAAAGCATCAAAACTCCTTTCAAAAACTTGCCTTGGTAGCTCACCTTCAAACTCATTGAACCTCAAATCAAGAAACCTCAAGTTAGGCAATTGGACAACCACATCAGGGAACTTGCCAACGAACCGATTATTACTAACATCTAACTCAAAAAGGAGCTTCAAATTCAAGAAACTCTCAGGGATAGTACCACAAAACCTATTTGAGTTTATATGAAACAATGCAATATCATATAACAGGCCTAATTCATGTGGAAGAGTACCAGCTATATCGCCATGGTTGATATCGATACCAGCTACTGTAAGTTCAGAGGGCTCATCAAGTGATGGCCAACAGAAAACTCCAGTGTAGTTACACACATTAGATCCTATCCAATTCGCGGTTATATTGTGAGGATCAGAGAGAATGGCATCTTTCCAAGCTTGTAATGCAATGTATGCATTCTTTAACCTAAAATTCTCAAAATTAAGTGATGGATTGATGGCAAGAATATCACCATTGTAGGATAAGAGCTTTCTACGGTTAGTGTATTCGACACCCAAATGATCATGACTAGAATTAGATATTTGATAAGTGGTGGATGCATTGAAGAGAATAAGGAAAATGACTAGGTAGAATAATGTGTTTAAGCCAGAACTATAACCTGCAAAATGGTGCATGTTCATGTAAAAAAAAAATTCCCTTTTCTTGGGAAGTTTTGGGTAGCAAAACTTGTTATATTGAGTCTTGTTTCAGTGAGGAAAAATGAATGAGAATGAAGAAAGAATGTATTATGAAGTGAAAAAGTTGACGGTTTTGCTACTATTTGATTTGTTGTTTTCTCTTTTGAGGTAAGTCTTTGGATATTTAACCCCAAAAAAGGAAAAAGTCTTTGATTTGTTAATTAGATGAGCTTTTTCAGCTTGTTCGTCGTGATCGGAGTTCTGTTGAAACAGATTCAACTTATTTCGTCAATAAAATTTCATTAAATATCTTTCACGTCGTACTTTATCTGTTGTATACCGTATAATTTATGTCTAAATATTAAAGTTAATATTTCTTTTATATTATTAAATGATATGATATTTTTCACTGACGATAGAAAACCAAGATAAAGGTATTGAAATATTATAAAGAACATGTGGTGCAAAGTTTTATTATAACTTGTATGTAAATGGAGCATCAGAATAAAACAATTGTCTAACTATTTTGAGAACTCAAAAAATTATAGTAATAGTTATAGTGTTGCATTGATATCGCACAAGGAAATAAAATGAAAACGGAGGAAAAGATATTATTGTGAATACTCGTATAAATGGAGATGCTCAGTTGTTAGAAAACAAAAATGAATTTGAACATAGAAGTGAAGTACAGTACTGTTAATTTGCTAAGAATTGATTACTCCTTTTTCTGCAAGTCTTTACCATCCCCCCCCCCCCCCCCCCAACAAAGTAAAATAAAATAAAAAATAAAGAAAAAGTCTTGATCGTTTTAGATCAGCTATTTCAGCGTCATGGTGCACCTATACTTACTGGCTAACAATGAAAATCTGGAGAAAAAAAACACATCGGCGTAATACTGAAATCATCACTAAATGAATTAAAAATTATCAGCAAGCCTTGTGGCAATAGGAACAGATTTTCGAGTTTTCCGGAATTTAGTGGTACTTTTACTAGTACTGTATGTTGTTATATTATTATCAAGATGTAATGTTTAATTCTCATCAGATCCTTCTTTTTCCTCTTTTGTACTCGAGTCATGTCCACCCCAAAAGAATTTATTAAAAATAAAAGGACAAATATAATGTATGAGGTAAACCTTTTCTAATATACCCTTGTCTTCTTCTATATCTATCTGGTTGATGCAGTTAAATAACTAAAGAGGCAAGTAAACAGTTTAATTTCTTCATAACTTTTGTATGGGGTTTCAATGCATGTATTTTGCATATTGTTTTGCAGATTAAAAAGGATATAATGCTGTTGCTACAATTTATACATATATCATACAAAAAAGAATTGAAATTTAGAAGTGTATATTATCATTTACTATTGGCAGCCCGGTGCACGAAGCATCACAGCCGCACTCCAAGGTGATCAGTATTCTAAAGCTTTATTGTCCAGGATATCTTGTGAGGAGATAAATTTGGACACAAGGAGAATTACTCCAAACATTAGAATGTGTCCTTAAGATTTCCATTGCCTTTTTCTTTAAATATGCTTCACAATCTGCTTGAATCACCATGCAAAGTTTTGAGACAGCTCCAACTCTTAACATCTCTATTAGCACTTCTTTTGTAGCAGAAAATTTAGAAATCAATCCAAAAATCTGAATTGCACTACCATCTGTAGCTGAAGAAATCCTTAGTATCCTTTTAGAAACCACTGCAATTCCAGCTGCGTGTTTCAGTAATTCTGCTCTCCCATCAGCCAAACTACACAAATTTAACAAAAGACAGAACACTAATTCAGTTACCCTTTTCTCATTGATGCTTAATTCGAGCTCAATTAGCCCGAAAATGGCCCCCAATTCTATCATTTTTAGCCTGTTTCTTCCTCTTGGACATGCATCTATTAGCACATGTAAAGCTGCTTTTGTAGCTTGTTGAGACACCTTATTAGTTTTGCTGTTTTTGAGCAAAATATTCAACATTTCTTGGAAAAATTCGGGTGTTAGGCTCGATAATAAATTTGAACTTGATACTGAGATCACATTTTTCAGGACCATAATTGCATGCGTCTTGATTATTACAACTTGATTGTTGTTGTTCATCATTTCACTCTTCAAAATCCATAAAATAGCTTCAATTAGATCATGATTTTCCTTGACAAGTTGCTTGTTTTCATGTGTTGGGATCCAAACAAGATGGAAAATCCTCAAAGCTTCTTCAAGTCCCATTATTAATTTCCCTTCCTTAAAACTCCTCAATATCAAACAAACCATGGCCTTAATTACACCAGCTTCATTCAAACACTTCTTATTTTTCTCGTTCTCACTGATCATGTTACCCATTTTGCTTAACGCTTCTACATAAAGCTCGCGATTGTTCACCTGGCGAATTAGCCTGATGACATGTGATTTGTTCATAGGATATTTAGGCGATGGAATTTGCTCGATCCCATTCTCAGCATTGCCAATGGTCCAGGAACGGATCAATCGCCCGAGCATATGATTTGGTGTCAACAACTCGATGTCTCTAGGGAAATGTTGTTTTGTCACAGGACATGTAACTGTATTTTCCTCTGCCATAAACAACCATTGTTCAATATTTTCACGGTCGTAAGTAATTCCAGTGACTGTTGTTACAGGATCTTTCATGATTTGGAGAGATATAGGACACAAAAAATATTGAGGTATCTCTACTTCTTTCATTTTTTCTTTTTTCTATATGAAAATCAACAAGAAGAATCTAACTATATGTAATACAAGAAAAAAGAGAGAGAAATAGAGTTTTTTTTTCTTTCTAATGAGAGGTGGTAAAAGAAAGCGGCTAATATATGCATGAATTGTTTGAATGGACAAAGCAAAGGAAGATGTACCAGAAAAGAATCAATTTCTAGATATACGTACTATTCGTCATTTAATATTGTTGCTTTTATTTTATTGTTTTTTCGTTTGATTTTTTGGTCAAATTTTGGAGTAGAAGAGTCGGTCAACGCACGAGGAACAATTGAAACATATACTACTACCCCATAGAAAACACTTTTTGCTGACTTTCTAACATTTTGCAATTTTCACATTCCAGACAAATCATAGTGGCAAAGTGGGGCTAAGCAACAAGTAGAAAGACGTAGTAATCACAAGGAGAAATTCCTTAGATACAGTCATTCCACTTCACAAAAAAACAAAGATTTTATATGTACAAACAATATTTTCTTTACAAAAACTTATATGTAAATTACGTCAATAAATAATACAAAGTAAAAATTAATTTGGGCTCGAAGGTAAAACCTTTCAACCAATAGCTAAAATTATTACTCAAACCAATTAAAAGTCTTACTGAATTCTAAATTAAGAATTTTTACATAATCATTGGATTTCTTAATAGAAATATAGAGTTTGAACAAAAGCTACTGGGTTCCACCGAATTCTGCAACCGACACTGGATATGCCCCTGATGATAATAAACTGATACAAATTTGTTACTTGGTGAACGAATTACTCGATATTTCTGCAGGTGAAAGGTAGCAATCAAGGTACGCGGAAGCTGACTTGAACACCACAATTATAAAAATAAAAAATAAAAAAAATAAAAAAAAAGTTAGTCTGCATGTGCTTGAAACAAGTAAAGCAACGTGAGGTCTTTTGTTGGCTTTGTTGAATGCCTTAACAGAGTTGGAAAGCCTGAGTCAAAATTGGCTGAACCTGTACTTCACGATATGAAATACCGCATGCATGCACGGCGACAAAAATACTTTTTCTCTTAGACGACATAACTTCTAGTTTCATGCACTAGATACGGCTTCTTTCCTAATTCTCTTAACTAATTTAATGTGAAAAACTGGTAATTTTGGTAACATTGGATAGTCCTTCAAGTTTGCCATACGAGGCAAAACAAGTTATTCGGCTACGCTATTTGTTGTTTATAAATGATAATATGTACGTTTGGACCGGGTGAGTGGCAACTTTATATTTGTTTCTTTTTACATAATATTAGACTTCAAAGATAAAACTATTTACATGTAAGTAAGAGCGGGAAACGGGCGGGTCGGATTGTATATAATTTGGGTCGAAAACGAGTAATGGAAAAGCGGATAAATTATCTGATCTGATCCATATTTAATACGGATAAAAAACGGGTTATCCATTAGTTACTCATTGATTATCCATTGGTCAACGCACGAGGAACAATTGAAACATATACTACAATTTGAGATTTTACAAATGTAAAAGTTAGACTCAATGATTATCCATTGGTTATCCATTTTCTAAATGGATAATACGATTTTTATCTATATTTGACCGTTTTAAAAAAACTCGTTATCCAATTCATTTTTTAGTGAATAATATGGCTTGTTAGCTGTTTTTTTTCTAACCATTTTGCCACCCCTACCCGTAAGTAACACAAAATTAATTTTCTAGTCTTCTTTTGCGTATCCTGTTAATTCGAATCTTCTATCAACAATTACAGGAAGGGAACTACCTACAGGTTTAGTTATGGCTTGGCAGAACCCAATAGCTTCGACTCAGACCTTATATTTGTGTTAAAAAAAACTATTTAATACCTATAAGTAAAATATTTCCAAACCCAATAGTTATTTTGTCCTATATTTCATGATTCTCTTAAATTCTACACTTACACAACTCTTATATATGGAGACGCAACTCAAATTTGAGACTCAAACAAACCAACCAATTGACCGATCTAAAGTTTGGTCGATTGACAAATGTGAAACATTATTACTCGTCCTTAATATTCGTCATTTTATCAAATTCACTACTAAAAACAGTGCAATTTCGTCCAAAATTGGTCGAAAATTGATAAAAATCGACCGATTTTCGACTGATTTTAATTGGTCAGAAAAATGATGGTCGCTAATGTATACCGACCGAAGTCGGTTAGAAATTTTAAAGCGTTGAATGACTGTCAAACTTCAATTTCCGACGAAAATCGGTCGGTAACGATTAAATTTTTTTTTTTTTAAATTCCGACCGAATTGGGTCGGAAATTTAAAAAACTAATAATTTTATTTAATTAAATAATTAGTTGTAAATTGTAATAAATTGTTAATTTATTTTAAAAACTAAATATAAATTCATAATTTCTGACCGAATTCGGTCGGAAATTATGAATTTCTGGGCAAAAAAAATTAATTTTCAATCGATTTCGGTCAGAAATCTGGATAAAAACTGGGCAGAAAATGCTTGCTTTTAAGCTACACCACCTGCCAATTACAGCCAATATCTATCCTATAATGGCAGCATTACATTGCTACCATTCAACTACAATTAATCAACAACGATTAACTAACTAACAACAACAACAATTAACTAACAAAAACTATTAACTAACACGAACAACCATTACCTAACAACAACAACAACAACAACTAATAACAACCACAACAACAATGCCAACCACAACAACAACTAAAATGTTCAATAACAAAATAACAATACAATCATCATTCAAAACCAGTCTCAACTAAATATTGACAAGTTCAATACTTTGTTTAGCAATACACACCATTCAATGAGTGTTTTATCTAGCATCATCTTCATCTTCACTCCTAGAACCTTCATCGTCGGCACGCGGGGAAGGCTCACGAGACGGGGGAATGGGGAAAGCACCACTAGCAAGAAGATTGGCCAACTGACTTTGAAGGAGATTAAATTGTTCGTCCCTCCTTTCTAGCTGAACTTGAAGGGTACCAAATTGTTCATCTCTCTTTTGTTCTCTAGCCTTTGTCTCTTCAAGCTCTGCTGTCAGCTTTGTGATCTTCTGTTCCATAGACGATATAGTCGACCTATCAATCACCTCGCCTTGGGAAGAAGTCCCTATACCTTGCAATCCATCCCTGTAGCGCCGAAATGATTTATCTGGAAGGCCGTATGCTATCCCCTTTTTAGGACCACCGACAACATCCAACCATATCCTCTGCGCATCTTCGCTTGAAATGGGCGGTCGCTCGCCTTGCTCATTCGGTGGCAAGCTCTGAGCGTACTCCTCCACATTAATCTTATAGCGACCCTTTATTTAGAAGATAGAAAATTACTAACTATATAATATTATAAATATTTATAGTAGTTATGAAACTTACATGTGTAGTATCCGCCCGGTCCTCGACCTATCTAGTTGGATCTGTCGGTGCCTTCTTCTTCCGGATGTGAGTCTCCATGAAGAACTCATCATGAGTCATCTTCCTCCTATATTTTTTTTCCTACAAATATAATAAAATGTGTTATAAATTAATATATATAATTATAGTTTGATAAAAATAGACCGAAATATTTTAAGGAATTACCAGTAGTATCCTCGTAGCCCCTATGTTCCTTGCACCCACACAGTGCAAGGAGCCACCCTTCTCAGATGCTCGGGCATTCTTTTCCAGTTCACTCTGCTTCTCGAATTTCTTGGTGGTCACAATACCTCTGCAGATTCTCCCGTAAATGCGGTAGAACCCATGAAGGCTTCTTGTTAACCTTTTGAGCGGAGGAGAAGGAATCAGAGAGTCTTTTACGGCATTTGTACTCCCAATTTGCCCAATTTTCACGGTTATACCGGTCCTCCCAGGCACACTTAGTCTACAAAAAAAATATGTAACGTTAGATGAAAATATTGTTAATATAATAGTTAAATAGATAAGGATTGTATTAAAACCTTAAATTGGTTGAACATTTGTTGCACCAGATCCTCTGGAAAGTCACTCTAAGTCGGATAGGTGCATTACACAACCGGCCAAGAATTTTAGAGATTGTCTTTGTAACCTGATGATTAGGTATGAACCTGCAACATAGCAATTGTATTAAATAAACAAGAGTAGCTATTATAATTCAACAAAAATAAAGAAGTATTAAATAAATCTTACCTATTTGCCTCAGTCCTAATGATCATCCTGTGATAACGATCATAACGCACTTCGTGTGTATCATCATCCTCCGATGAATCTGAAGACAAAGTTTGATGAATTTGATTCACATAAATTTCTTGCACAATATTATCCCCTAAATTACACTAATTCAATTATACTAACTCAAGGTTCATAATTTATACCTTAATTCTAAATCTAATGTAGTTCAAACCAAAAACCCTAAAAAAAATTTAATTTTAGGTAGCTCAATTATAAATCTAAATCTAATGTAGTTCAAAAACCCTATTTAGTCGCACAAATCCTAAATATACAAAAATCTTAAATAATTACATAAAATTAAATTCCAAAAATTAAAAGAGTAATAGTTCGAACACTAACCTTGAAAGGGATTTAATGGTAGTGACAATGGTGGAGGCGGAGGCAGGTCGGGGCCAGCGTCAGCTGGGGAGTGGGGGATGGGGGAGTGGAGGCTGGGCAAGTGGGGGCTCGGCGAGTGGGGGCTGGGGAGAAGGGGTGGAATTTGGGTGGGATTTGGGTAGAAGAGAGATAGAAGAGAGATGGAAGAGAGGGATTGAAAATAGGAAAAAAATGGAGAAAACCCGTCTGGTAATTGGTGAAGATACACAGATTTCCAACTGAATTCGATCGAAAATAATAATTAAAGTTGACCGTTTGACCTCGAGATTTTCGATCGAATTCGGTCGACAATTAATTAAATATTAATTAAAAATATATATTTACCAATATAAATTATATATAAAATACACCATATATGTACATAATATATATATATATATATATATATATATATATATATATATATATATATATTGCTGCGGCCTGCAGCCCGATCAATAACTATCATTACATGGCTCTCGGCCTCACTTAGTCATCCTCACAAGCCACTCGGGAAACCCATCTCAACTCNTGAGTTAAGATCCTAAATTTTAATATTCAATATTTTATACTAAGTGTATAATATTGATTTAAGAACCTAAATTTTAATATTCAATATTTTATACTAAGTGTATAATATTGATCCGACCGGTTGTTTTGACCATTTGCACTTCGCTCGATTATTTAAGGGCATGAGTAGCTCTGTGTGGTGTATCATGACTTATGTCAATTGTTGGTTTTGGTTTCAGGTTATTCGAGATTGATTTAGAATAATGATTCTCAGCTAGAAGCTTCAAATTGGAAAGGTTTGACCAAGTTTAACCTTTTGAGAATTTGACCCCGAAACAAAATTTTGATGGTTCGGTTAGCTCCGTTAGGTGATTTTAGACTTGGGAGCGTGTCCGAAATATGATTTGGAGGTCCGTTGTAGAATTAGGCATGAATTGGCAAAGGTTGGAATTTTGGCGATTTTTGCCGGTAGTGAAAATTTTGATATCGGGGTCGGAATGGAATTCCAGAACTTGGAGTAGGTTCGTGGAATCATTTCTGACTTGTGTGCAAATTTTGAGTTCATTCGGGGATGATTTGATATGTTTCGGCGCGTGTTTTGAAAATTTGAAAGTTCAAAGTTCATTGGGTTCAAATTGAGGTGTAATTCATCGCTTCGATATTGTTATGTGTGTTTTGAGGCATCGAGTAGGTTCGTGTTATGTTATATGACTTGTGGGTATGATTGGACAGGACCCCTAAGGGCTTGGGAACGTTTTGGATTCGGATCATTTTCGTTAGTATTTCAGCTGCTGATTCTGGTGTTCCGCACCTGCGAGTGGTATTGCGCAAGTGTGATGACCGTAGGTGCGAGCCATCTGTCGCATGTGCACAATCTATCAGGGCTGAAGCTCATCGCAGATGCGGAGGAAGTATCGTACCTGCGGGTGCGCATGAGCAAAAAATGTTCCGCAGGTGCGGGTGTTGCTGGGTCAGGCCATTTTCGCAGATGCAAGGTCTGTTACGCAAGTGCGGTGGTCGCAGGTGCGACGAGTTGTCCACAAATGCGGAATTTTTGGACAGAAGCTATAAAAATCGAGGTTTTGGTTCTTTCTTCATATTTTAATATTTTGGACTCGGATTTAGGCAATTTTTGGAGCAATTTTCGTCACAAGGATTGAGGTTAAGTGTTCTCTACTCGATTCTGATCATATTTCATGAATCTATTTTCATTTTTGGCAATTGGGTGATGAATTTTAATGAGGAAATCGTGAGTTTTGGCATAAAGTTCCATAGCATGAATTTTTGAGGTTTGAACATCGAATTGGAGTCGGATTTGAGTGAAAATAGTATGGTTGGACTCGTAATTGAATGGGCTGTCGGATTTTATGAATTTTATCGGGTTCCGAGGTGCGGGCCCGGGTTGGGATTTTGGGTCGATTTCGGGCTTTGATTCTAGATTGATCTTTTATGATCGGGATTGGTTCCTTTAGCATAGTTTGATGTATTTGAATTGTTGTTGGTCAGTTTCGAGCCGTTCAAAGGTTGGAACGTGCGGGTGGCATATTTGGAGCATCATTTGGCCTGCTCGACATTTGGTATTGTCTCGTTCGAGGTAAGTAACTCTTCTAAACTTAGTACTAAGGGTATAAAACCTCGCAATACGTGTTATGTGATTGGTATTGAGGTGACGCACATGCTAGGTGACGGGCGTGTGGGCATGCACCCTGTGAATTGAGACACTGTTGTTCCCATGGCCATGTATTGTCACGACCCAAAATCCAACGCGGGTCGTGATGGCACCCAACACCGGAGTCAGGCAAACCAACAGTTGTTTACTAGTGAGATTATCCTTATTAACATACCAATCCCGCATGTTTCCTAAAGTTTTAAGCTTAACTCATTTAAATAATAGCGGAAACATTTACCAACTTAAGTAAATACAACCATAGTGATCGTGATCCAATATATATACAGTCCCAAAAATAATGAGTCTACTATGTGCGTGCCAGGAACTAGTGTCACAAGTCAACAGGCGAACTAGTAGAATATACAAAAAGATGATACAAACTGTACTGCCGTCTGAGAGAAATAGACAGAAATAAACAAAATATAACTCCATAGCACTGTTGAGAATCGTCAAGGGGTGCAGCTCACCGTGGAGTCAGGTCCAGATTATAAGTCAAGCTCCGGTCGGATAACCAGAAACACCAGCCTCAGGACCTGTACAATTAAGTACAGAAGTGCAGCATGAGTACATAAATATATATGTACCCAGTGAGTATCCCGCCTAACCTCGAAGAGGTAGTGACAAGAGGTCGACATGACACTCACTAAGGTCCAACAGTAATAATGCAACACAGGATATACAGAATGCAGTAGACATGTGAGACAGTAAGCAGCAAATACTTATCACATACAGAAATCCAGGAAAAACTACTGAAAATAAGCCACAATGTACACTTTCCTCTTTACCCAAATATCTGTCAAGTCAATATCAAAGGAAACAGCACCAAATAGCCTAAGCGCACACAATGGTAAGACAGTCGGCCGGAGTCATAAGGGAATATCTAGACACTGAATGGACGTAAAGCTTCCCCCGCTCGCGAATCATACCTGCGACTCGGGTGCTGACACACTTATGTATAATTACCATAAAGCTCCCCTCGATCGCGAATCATACCTGCGAAGTGCTGACACACTTATATATAATTACCATAAAGCTCCCCTCGATCGCGAATCATACCTACGATTCGAGTGTTGACTCTCATACGTACATATGTATATACCAACATCTCAATAACTTAGTAGGGCTATACCTTTAACAGGGATTGATCAACTAGGAGTTCAGGTGCAACTTTTCTACCATTTGCATACTAGTTCAAAGATAATAAGTATACTGGTTCAAAGATAATAAGCAACTCAAAGTTTGGCTAAAGATACACATAAGGCACGTAATGGCATGCTCGTGATTCCTAAAACTACCCGACATAGCATGATAGTCTCCACGTACGGACTCTCGTCACGTTGTACGCACGTAGCCCCCAAAACAATTACACACAGCATATATATAACACCTATGGGGACAATTACCTCTTACAAGGTTAAAAAGGAGACTCACCTCGTGTCGTATCAATCCCTCGGACCAAGGATGCGCCCGAACTCCGAACTCTACACCCGAGGATTCGCAACTAGCCAAATACGGTACAATGACATCAATGCATGCTCAAAGTAGGGAAACTATCCTATTTATTAAATAATTCAACGTTCTTGATTTTTCACTAATTTATCGCAAGCTCTAGGTTACTACCCAATTCTTGATTTTTCACTAATTTAGGTAGTTGATCAAGCTAGAAATCCATGCATGAAGCTAATATTAGAGTAGATTTTACTTACCTTAAATTAACAGGTCATTTGCCCCTCAACAATGGTGGAAATCGCCCCAAGGAAGAAGAAGAAGAAGAAGATGAGAAAAATGCATTAAGACCCGTGTATAAAAACACACTGTCTAGACAGTGTTTTCGCACCTGGGCCTCGAGGACCGCACCTGCGGTCTCGCACCTGCGAGCAAAGGCTTGCACCTGCGGAAATGGACTGAGGAGCCTGGGCGCGCACCTGCGAAGTGGAGACCGCACCTGCGGCTCCGCTCCTGCGGAATCCGCACCTGCATGAATTGGCCAGACCTCTGGGGGTCGCACTTGCGAGGCTGGGACCGTAGGAGCGGTCCCGCACCTGCGACTGGTCAACCGCACCTGCGGTCACACCAGAACAGATGCACCAGCAGCTATTTCAGCTGGTTTTTGGCCTTGTGTGGTTTCCGGGAGGCACCTGGGACCACCCGAGCCCCCGTCCAAATATACCAACAAGTCCCAAATCATAATACGGACTCGCTCGAGCCTTCGAAACACCCAAAACAACGCTAAAACTCAAAATCACACCTCAAAACACTAAGAACCAAACTTAGGAACTTTAAGTTTTCTAGACTTCGCTAACAACGCGCCGAACTGACCTATAAAACTCGGAATGACACCAATTTTGCGGACAAGTCATAATTAACATAACGGAACTATTCCTGGTCTCGGAATTCCGTTCGGACCTCGATAACACAAAACACGTCCCAAACCAAAATAAGAACTTAAGGAACTTCTTATTTCAATATTGGGCGCCGAAATGCCCCTAGGTCATCAGAAACCCATTCCGAACATACGCCTAGGTCCAAAATCATCACACGAATCTATCGGAAAAACTCGATTCCGAGGTCGTTTACCCAAAATGTTGACTGAAGTCAAACTTGGCCTTAAAGGCCAACCTTAAGGAACCAATTGTTCCTATAGCATTCTAAACACCTCCGAATCCCGGACCACTAGTCTCCGCAAGTCATAAATCATAAAAAGCCGATATGGGAAGTTTCATTTAGCGAAACAGGATCCGATAACGCAAAATGACCGGTTGGGTCGTTACATTCTCCACCTCTTAAACAAACGTTCGTCCTCGAACGGGCCTAGAATCATACCTGAAATGCTGAATATGTGTGGATATATTCTCCGCATGTCCTTCTCGGACTCCCAGGTTGCCTTCTCAACTGGATGGCCCTTCCACTGGACTTTTACGGCAGAAACTCTCTTGGACCTCAACTGGCGGTCCTGCCTATCAATAATAGCAACTAGATCCTCCTCGTAGCCCAACCTCCCATCCAACTGAATAGTGCTGAAATCAACCACATGAGAGAAGTCGGCGTGGTACCTCCGGAGCATGGATACATGAAAAATTGGGTGAACTCCTGATAAACTGGGAGGCAAGGCCAGCTCATAAGCAACCTCCCCAACTAGCCTCAACACCTCAAATGGACCTATAAACCTCGGGCTCAGCTTGCCCTTCTTCCCGAACCTCATAATACCCTTCATAGGAGAGACTTTCAACAGGACCCTATCTCTCTCCATAAATGATACATCACGCGCCCTCTGATCCGCGTAACTCTTCTGTCTGGACTGTGCTGTACGGAACCTCTCCTGAATCAACTTCACTTTCTCCAAGGAATCCCTCACCAGGTCGGTGCCATATAACTTAGCCTCGCTGGGCTCAAACCACCTGATGGGAGAACGACATCGCCGACCATACAAAGCCTCAAATGGTTCCATATCAATGCTGGAATGATAACTATTATTGTAAACAAACTCGGCCAAAGGCAAGAACTGGTCCCACTGACCTCCGAAGTCTATCACACATGCCCCGAGCATGTCCTCCAATATATGAACTGTACGCTCCGACTGACCATCAGTCAGAGGGTGAAATGTTGTGCTGAGGTCTATCTGGGTGCCCATCTCACTATGCAATGCTCTTCAGAAGTGTGAGGTACACTGAGGACCTCAATCTGATATAATGGATATCGGCACACCATGCAACCAGACTATCTCCCGAATGTAGATCTGGGCCAACCTCTCAGAAGTATATGTAGTATCTAATGGAATGAAATGCGCCGATTTGTTCAATCTATCCACAATGACCCAAACCGCGTCCACCTTCTGCAAAGTCCGAGGCAACCCAACCACGAAGTCCATAGCGATGCGCTCCCACTTCCACTCAGGAATGGGCATCTGCTGAAGCAGGCCTCCTGGCCTGTGGTGCTCATACTTCACCTGCTGGCAATTAAGACACCTAGTCACATACCCCACAATGTCCTTCTTCATCCGCCTCCACCAGAAATGCTGCTTCAAGTCACGATAAATCTTCGTAGCACCAGGATGAATAGAACACCGAGAACTGTGTGCCTCCTCTAGAATCCTCTCCCTCAGGCCATCAATATTAGGAACACATAAGCGTCTGTGAAGTCTTAGAACACCATCTTCGCCAATAGTAGCCTCATTGGCCCTACCCTGAACCAATGTCTCCCGAAGCTCTGCTAAGCACGGATCATAGAACTGTCGGGCCTTAATTTCTCCCAATAACGAAGACTGAGCAACCACATGTGCTAAAACTCGACGAGGCTCCGAAAGGTCTAACCTCACTAGGCGATTGGCCAAGTACTGAATGTCCAAGGCTATAGGTCTCTCCTCTGCTGTAATATAAGCCAAGCTACCCATACTCTCAGCCTTCCTGCTCAAAGCATCTGCTACCACATTTGCCTTGCCCGGGTGATAAGGAATGGTGATATCATAATCCTTCAACAACTCAAGCCATTTGCACTGTCTCAAATTAAGATCCTTCTGCTTGAACAAGTGTTGCAAGCTACGGTGGTCTGTATAAACCTCACAGGACACTCCATACAAGTAGTGCCTCCAAATCTTAAGAGCATGAACAATCGCCGCCAACTCCAAATCGTGCACAGGGTAATTCTTCTCGTGAACCTTCAGCTAGCGGGAAGCATAAGCAATAACTCTCCCCTCCTGCATTAATACACACCCCAAGCCAACTTGTGAAGCGTCGCAATATACTATGTATATCCTAGAACCGGAAAGCAATACTAGAACTGGTGCTGAGGTCAATGTCGTCTTGAGCTTCTGAAAGCTCGCCTCACACTCGTCAAACCATCAAAACGGGGCATTCTTCTAAGTCAATCTAGTCAATGGAGCTTCAATGGAAGAGAAACCCTCCACAAATCGGCGATAGTAGCCTGCTAGGCCCAAAAAGCTCCTGATCTCTGTAGCTGAAGTAGGACGTGACCAACTCTGAACTTCCTCGATCTTTTGAGGATCAACCTTAATACTCTCTCCGGATACCACATGCCCCAAAAATGCCACGGAATCCAACCAAAACTCACACTTGGAGAACTTAGCATATAGCTTCTGTTCTTGCAAAGTCTGGAGCACAACTCTCAAATGTTGCTCGTGCTCCCCCAGGCTACGTGAGTAAATCAAAATGTCATCAATGAAGACAATGACGAAGGAATCAATATACGTCCTGAACACCCTATTCATCAAGTCCATGAATGATGCTGGAGCATTAGTCAAGCCAAAGGACATCACTAGGAACTCATAATGGCCATATCTCGTACGAAAAGCAGTCTTTGGAACATCTGAAGCCCAAATCCTCAATTGATGATACCCCGATTGCAAATCAATCTTAGAAAACACATGAGCACCCTGCAACTGGTCAAACAAATCATCGATTCGCGACAAGGTATACTTGTTCTTAATGGTAACCTTGTTCAACTGGCGGTAATCAATACACATCCGCATAGACCCATCCTTCTTTTTCACAAATAAACTGGAGCACCCCACGGTGATACACTCGATCTGATGAACCCCTTAGCTAACAACTCCTCAAGCTTCTCCTTTAACTCCTTCAACTCTTTTGGAGCCATTCGGTACGGAGGAATAGATATAGGCTGGGTGTATGGAGCTAAATCAATGCAAAAATCAATATCACGGTCCGGAGGCATGCCCGGAAGATCCGAAGGAAAAAATCCGCAAACTCTCAAACTACTGGCACTGAATCAATCGTCGGAGTCTCAGCGGTGGTGTCCCGCACGTAAGCAAAATAGGCTAGACAACCCTTCTCGACCATATGTCGAGCCTTCAAAAATGAAATAACCCGGCTGGCAGTACTAACTAAGAACCCCTCCACTCCAGCCTAGGCGACTCGGGCATGGCTAAAGTAACTGTCTTGGCATGGCAATGAAGCACGGCATGATAAGGAGATAGCCAATCCATGCCTAGAATAACCTCAAAGTGAACCATGTCGAGCAATAAAAGGTCAGCTCTGGTCTCTAACCCACAGAAAGTGATCACACAAGACCGATACACTCGGTCTACCACCATAGAGTCGCCCACATGAGTGGACACATATATAAGAGATCCTAAGGACTCGCGAGAAATATCCAGAATAGGAGCAAATAGGGCTGAAACATATGAATAAGTGGATCCTAGATCAAACAATACTGAAGCCTCTCTACCACATACTGAGATAATACCTGTGATCACAGTGTCTGAGGCCACTGCATCTGATTTGGCCAGAATATCATAGAACCTGGCTGGAGCACTTGAAGACTAAGCCCCACCGGAGTGCACAGGAGCTGCCTGACCTCCCCCCGACTGGCCTCCACCTCTAGGACGACCCCTGCGACCTGTCCTCCACCTCTAGGCAGTCGGACTGCTGGTGCTGAACTCATGGGCTGATAACCCTGCTGCACTGCCTTGCCCCAAAACCTGGGACAAGCCCTCCTCACATGACCCAGATCCCCGCACTCGTAACATCTCACAAGTGACATATCCTGCTGTCCCGAAGAAGAAGAATCCTGAATGGCCGGAGGGCGATGTGAACCCTCAGGCATAGCACTAAATTAGGAACTGGAGGATCTCTGGCGACTGGAGTAACCACTAGGAGAAATCTGAATAGCTGGAGGAAGATAGGAGCCTATGGTATGGCACTGAACTGGGGCCTAACTGGGACACCTCAGGGAGGTGGCGGAGGTGCTGAATAAGAAGGCCTGCTGGGCTTACCACCCCCAAAGCGACCTCTGCTCCTAGCTGGGGCATCCCTAAAATCTCCTGAGAACCTAGCCCTCTTATCCTGCTGACCCTGCTCCCTGCTCCTCAACCGATAACCCTCGATCTTGCGAGCAATCTCCACTATGAGCTGATAAGGATTACCCATCTGCACCTCTCGAGCCACGGTGGATCTAATACCTGGATGCAACCCTGCTGCAAACCTCCGCATTCTCTCATTGTCGGTGAGTAATATCATAAGTGCATGGTGTGACAACTCTGAAAATATGGCCTTATAATCTGTCATGGACATCTTCCCCTGCTCTAACCGCTCAATCTCTACAGCTCTTCTCTCTCAGAGGGTGGAATATATCTGTCTAAGAACATCTATGTGAACTGCTCCCAAGTGATAGTAGGAGAATCTGCTGGACTGCTGAGAGTATAAGACTGCCACCACCTGCGAACTCTGCCCTCTAACTGGAATATGGTGAAATCCACTTCATGGGATGCTAGGATCCCCATATTGTGCAGTCTATCCCTGCACCTATCAATGAAGTCTTAGGCATCCTCATCTCGCTCACCCCCGAATACTGGAGGGCGCAATCGAGTCCATCTGTCTAACATCTTCTGCTGATTGCCATTCGCAGCTGGTCTGGGCTCCGGAGTTGCTACTACAGGTTGGGCCCCACCTACGGGCAGTGTACCTGGGGTGTGATGTAATGTTGTTGTCGGCCCTGAGGCCTAGGCAGTAGGGGTCTGGGCTCCCCCTCCCGCCTGTGAAGTGGCAGGATCTGCTGGAAATAAGCCAGCCTGGGACATGGTGTCCATAAATCTCATCATACGGCCCATGACTACTTGGAAGCTTGGCATCGTCATAAAGTCTACTGGTGAAGGATCTGCTGGATGCACCTCATCCTACTCCTCTATAATAGGGTCCTCTGGTGGCAGGACCGGAATAGCTCTGGGATGCCCTCGTCCCCTACCACGGGTCGGTGCCCTGCCCCAGCCTCTGCCTACAGGCGTAGCGGCCCTTCCCGGGTCTGGAACATCAGATGCACATGTCCTCACCATATGTGAGAGAATAGAAGAATGAACTTAGTAAATCATCGACTGCACGATAGAATGAGAACAAATAGAGGTTTCCTAACACCCTGTAGCCTCCTGAAGATAAGTACATATGTCTCTGTACCGATCCGCAAGACTCTACTAGGTTTGCCCGTGACTCATGAGACTTACATGAACCTAGTGCTCTGATACCATGTTGTCACAACCCAAAATCCAACGCGGTTCGTGATGGCGCCCAACACATGAGTCAGGCAAGACAACATTTGTTTACTAGTGAGATTATCCTTATTAACGTACCAATCCCGCATGTTTCCTAAAGTTTTAAGCTTAACTCATTTAAATAATAGCGGAAACATT
>ML333872.1:0-59970 GCA_005239505.1 Nicotiana paniculata
GGGGGGGGGGAAGGGGTAGGGGATGTTAGGACATATATATAGGAAGGGGGATGTGGAGTTGTGAGCCATTGGATCAAAAGGATCCAACGGCTGGGATGGGCAAGGTCAAAACGGGGTTGTTTGATTAAGTGGGATTTTGGACGGATTAGGTATTTTGGGCTGGGGTTTATTTGGGTATTAGGAAGGGATTTAGGCCTGTTTTGAAATGGCCCAGTCTGATTTTAGCCCTTTTAGACAACTTAGCCTAATTAATTAAATAAATTCTAATTAAAAATTAAAAATATATTAATTAGTTTTAATCTAGTTTCATCTAATTATAATTTAACTAATGAGTTAATTAAAAGTGAAGCCATTAATTTAATACTTATAATTACTTAAAGAACAAATTTTGTAATTTTTTCTAATAAAAATGAATAGATTATGCAACTAAGTATTACATTAAATCAAAAACCTAATTATGAAAGATAATAAAAGTTTAAAAATATTGTTGTTATTATTTTATATTTTATAAATTTTAAAAGATGAATTATGATTATACAATGCAAATAATTCACAAATAAACACTGAAATTCAACAAAAATCTATAAAAGTAAATTATTTATCAAATTTTGTAGGAGTATTTAATAGGTGAAAAATTACATGCTCACATATGCCCCTCTTTTCTCGGAAACACGAAGAGTTTTCGGGCAAAGACAAAGTGATCAATTACGAACAACTTTTACCCGTTTAGATACTCCATGCGAAGCACTTTAGAAAAACTTGACCGAACTTTGCTTCAAAGGCTGCCTATATATCCTTGGCTATAAAGGAATCAGGTCAGTGTAGTTCTGGAAGTTTTGGTAGTTGGGACTACCGGATAACTGTGATTTCACTGCAGCTGTTGCTGCTGAGCTCCTTATTACAGCAAAGTATCAAAAATGAAAAAGACTAACTAAGCCTATCAGCTACTAGTTACAAGATCCCTATCTGTATACTCCAATGCTTGATCTTGATTCTTGTGAGCTGCAGATGCTAGTTTCATCTTCTCGTCTTTTGGATTAAGGCGAAACAGATGACTCCGATCTTGTCTTGAGCAGTCCGCGTCTTCTCCACTTCCATACTTTGGTCTGTTTTTTTTTTCTTCTTTTCTTTTATTCTTGATTGAGACTTCTTCTTTTGGTCGTCTCGAATCCATTGTCCTAAATTGTAATCTGCACAAAATCAAGAACAACCGAACGGAATTTTCTGCCCCAGTTTTCACTAGAAAAATTTCGATAGTTATTGTAATAAAAAACTATACTACTTTATTATTGAAAGCAATGAAAATTCGGGAATGGTGTACCTGGAGTGAATGTAGACTAGGGAGTGGATACCCTATGTCTAAAAGTAAAATCAACTAGGGATTGGAGACCCTATGTTGGAAAAGATCGACAGTTTATGTTGTCGTCAGGAAAAGATCACCAGGTTATGCCGGCGTCAGGAAAGAAAAAATCAAAAGGTTATGCTGTCGTCAGGAAAAGATCACCAAGTTATGCTGGCGTCTGGAAAAGATCAACAGGTTATGCTGTTGTCAAGAAAAGATCACCAGGTTATGCTGGCGTCTGGGAAGGATCAATAGGTTATGTTGTTGCCAAGAAAAAGATCACCAGGT
Source organism: Nicotiana paniculata (assembly GCA_005239505.1). Taxonomy (NCBI): domain Eukaryota; kingdom Viridiplantae; phylum Streptophyta; class Magnoliopsida; order Solanales; family Solanaceae; genus Nicotiana; species Nicotiana paniculata. Next base: position 1,631 of record ML333872.1, read on the forward strand.
TCTGCTGGTGTCTTGGGAAAGATCAACAGGTTATGCTGTTGCCAAGAAAAGATCACCAGGTTATGCTGGCGTCTGGGAAGGATCAATAGGTTATGCTGTTGCCAAGAAAAAGATCACCAGGTTATGCCGGTGTCTTGGGAAAGATCAACAGGTTATGTTGTTGTCAAGAAAATATCACCAGGTTATGCTGGTGTCTGGTAAGGATCAACAGGTTTGCTGTTGCCAAGAAAAAGATCACAAGGTTATGCTGGCGTCTGGGAAAGATCAACAGGTTATGGTGTTGTCAAGAAAAGATCACCAGGTTATGCTGGCGTCTGGAAATGATCAACAAGTTATGCTGTTGTCAAGAAAAGATCACCAGGTTATGCTGGCGTCTGGGAAAGATCAACATGTTATGTTGTTGTGAAGAAAAATATCACCAGGTTATGCTGGCGTCTGGGAAAGATCAACAGGTTATACTGTTGTCAAGAAAAAGATCACCAGGTTATGCTGGCGTCTGAAAAAGATCAACAAGTTATGCTATTGTCAAGAAAAATATCACTAGGTTATGTTGTTGTCAAGAAAACGATCACCAGGTTATGCTGGCGTCTGGGAAGAATCAACAGGTTATGCTGTTGTCAAGAAAAAGATCACCAGGTTATGCTGGTGTCAACTAGGATCAACAGGTTATGCTGTTGTCAAGAAAAAGATCATCAGGTTATGCTGGCGTATGGGAAGAATCAACATGTTATGTTGTTGTCAAGAAAAAGATCACCAGGTTATGGTGGTGTCAACTAGGATCAACAGGTTATGCTGATTTCAAGAAAAAGATCACCAGGTTATGCTGGTGTCAACTAGGGAGTGGGACCCCTATGATGGAAAAAGTGTAGCTAGGGATTGGTGGCCCTATACTACTTGAGTTTTGAATTGTCTTAAACATCATTTCTTCTTCTTATTCTTCTTTTTTTTCCAGAGAATGAGTAAATGCGGGAAAGAATTTTTAGAGGAGACTTCCCTTTTTTGGAATTGTCGCTGCATAGCCACTTCTAGCCCTTGCGCAGCTTCTTTTGGTTGCACCTGCTTCTTGCAAGGTTGCTTTCGGGTTGCATCTGTTTCCTATTTTTCAAACAAAGAACAATTTGTCAGTTTGAAATGGTGGTTGGTTTTGCGGCCTTGATTTTTTTAGCCACTTGATTTCGGCCCGTCCTTTTGACGAAGATCTCAACATGATGCTTGTTGGGGGTTAATTTCATTTCTAACCTTGGAGACCCTGGCCTTTCAAAATTTTGCCATGGTGGTTGGTCGTGTGGGATCCAACATTTTTGACTTTATTTTGCCTTTGTAGGTCTCTCGCTTGCTTTTCTTTTGGATTTCCGGAGCATCGGGGAAATTTGGCTCCTCAAATTCTGCTCAACGGCTAGTCGTGCTGGACTTAACCTTTCCAATTTTATTTTGCCCTTTATCGGCCTTCCGTTTTAGCTTTTCTTCCCATTTTTATTTTAGAGTATTTGAGGATCTTGGTTTTTCAAAACCTTGCCGAGGCTGTTAGCTATACAGAAATTAACCTTTTCACCCGCATCTGCCTTCATGGCACTTTAATTTGGTTTTCTCCTTCCAAGAGTTTTGAGTTTGAAGCATCGGTCCCTATGGCCAGTCGAGATCGATTCGATGCCCGTGATGAGGCTGGGTGCCCTTTTGCATACTAGCCCGTATCAAGTGAGAACCCTGTAAATCATTCTTTCCATCCTTTTTTTGCCTTAGTTTAGGGATAGAGCTAGACCGAAAGAGATTTAAAGAGAAAATAAATGATAGAATGGATAATGAATTTGAACAAGAGGTATCCCTTTCGGGGAAAGGAAAGAAGGACTTATTTGGAGTGTATGAAGCCTTCAATGAACATGACATGCTTCTTGGACTGGATTCCCGATCTGCGAAAACCGTCTAACTCTCAGAAATTCATCACAACTATTACCTTGAGATTGAGAAACCTTGCCCTGGACTGTGTCCATGTCAGTGACCCATTATACTTTTCGATTAGTGGTTCCTTTTGCGGGTTTTCACCAACTAACCTCTCTCATTTCTCTTCTCACCGTCGCCTTGTAGTGCTCTTTGCGAGTTTTCACTGACAAGACTCTCTCATCTTCAATTTCTCTGCTTACCGTCACCTCACGGTACCCGTGTGGGTTTTCACCGATAAGACTCTCTCATTTTAATTTCTCTTCTTACCGTCGTCTTACGGTGCCCGTGTGGATTTTCACCAATAAGACTCTCTCATTTTATTTCTCTCATTGGCTTGCATCAGATCCACATACTTGTATCCTCCAATTTTGGACCTCTTTGCCGATTGATCGGAAGGACTTGAATAGGGTTTTGGTGAAAAGAATTTATGTTGAATTACAACTTTAGAACCTTTCAGGCGAAAACATCGTCGAATTATCATAAGATTTTCCCCAGCTTAAACTTTTGGGGAAATGTGAAATTTTATTTTGGTGTGACTGAACCCTAGAGAGAGGCTGCTTAAGTATCCTTTCGGAATCAAGTCGAACGTAGTTCAGGAAAACATTTTTGTTTTTGTTTTGATTTTTGATTGATTGATTATTATTTTTTTTTGATTTTTGATTTTGGTTCCAAGGAGGATGATGAAAGGAAGATAGACAGCTCAAAAATGTTTACAAAAATTGATAGTGTTTGGGGTAGCGAGAATGAAAGCCTTCGTCATTTCAATCGGGGAGCGTCAACATCACGAAAGGATCAAACATAATACCTTTTGACTGCATCTGCATTGATAGTCGTTTCAGGGTCATTTCCTTCGATGTCCCCTAAGTACAATGCCCCTTTTTGTAGCAATTTCCTTATGATGTATGGACCTTTCCAATTTTGGGCGAATTTTCCTTTCGCCTCTTCATGGTGCGGGAGGATATGCTTAGGACGAGTTACCCCACTTTGAAGTTCTTAGGCCGCACTTTCTTGTTATAGGCGCGGACCATTCTTTTTTGGTACAACTGCCCGTGACAAACTGCAGCCATTCTTTTCTCATCAATCAGGATTAATTATTCTAGTCGGGTTTTGACCCATTCGTCATCCTCAATTTCATCTTCGACAATGATCCGAAGGTAGGGAATTTCGACTTCTGCAGGTATTACAGCTTCAGTTCCGTAAACTAATAAATAAGGCGTAGCCTCGACCGATGTGCGCATAGTCGTGCGATATCCTAATAATGCGAAAGGCAACTTCTCGTGCCACTGCCTAGAACTTTGAATCATTTTTCTGAGGATTTTCTTGATGTTTTTATTGGTTGCTTAACGGCGCCATTGGCTTTGGGCCGGTAAGGGGTGGAATTACGGTGTGTGATTTTAAACTGCTCACATACCTCCCTCATCAAGTGGCTGTTTAGATTTGCCGCATTGTTAGTAATGATAGTGTTTGGAATGCCAAAACGACAGATAATGTTGGAATGCACGAAGTCCACCACTGCTTTCTTAGTTACGGCTTTGAATGTGACTGCTTCGACCCATTTTGTGAAATAGTTGATAGCAACCAAGATAAATCTGTGTCCATTTGAAGCTCTCTGCTCAATTGGCCCAATGACATCCATTCCCCAGGCAACGAATGACCAAGGTGCTAACATGGGATGCAACTCTGAGGGTGGCGCATGAATCAAGTCGCCATGTATGTGATACTGATGGAACTTCCGGACAAAGCTGAAACAATCTTTCTCCATGGTCATCCAGTAATATCCTGCCCGCAGGATTTTCTTTGCGAGGGCGTACCCGTTCGTATGAGGACCGCATACTCCTGAATGCTCCTCGTTCATAATCTTTTCAGCTTATTTGGCATCCACACACCTTAACAGATTCAGATCCGTATTTCTTCTGTAGAACACTTCTCTGCTTAAGAAGAAACTGTCAGCGAGCCTTCTGATGGTTCTCTTTTGGTCTCCACTGACCTGCTTCAGGTATTCTTTTGCTTTCAAGAACCTTTTAATATCATGATACCATGGTTGGACATCGGGTTCTACTTCAACCGTGTTACAATAAACATGTCTTTCTCGGATTTGAATCTCCAACGGGTCAATATGGACATTTCCCGGATATGGAAGCATTGCAGCTAAGGTAGCCAATGCATCAGCTAACCCATTGTGGAATCGAGGAATATACCTGAATTTGGCGGATTTGAATCGCCTGCTAAGATCCTCCACATGTTGTCTATATGGAAGAATCTTAACATCCTGAGTTTCCCATTCACATTGTGCTTGCTTAATGATCAAGTTAGAGTCTCCCATGATTAACAACCCCTCTACATCCATATCAATTGCCATGTTCATGCCCATTATGCAAGCTTCATATTCAGCCGTGTTGTTTGTACGGAAGAACCGAAGACGGGCAGTGGCTAGATAGTGTTGTCCTGTGGGTGAAATCAAGATTGCCCCAATCCCAACTCCTTTTGCATTTACAGCTCCGTCAAAGAACATTTTCCAAGTATTGGTGTCTTCTGGAGTTACCTCAACTGAATTTACTTCCTTGTCCGGGAAGTAAGTACTCAAAGGTTGATATTCATCATCAACGGGATTTTCAGCTAGGTGAGCCGCCAAGGCTGGAGAATTCATTGACGTGCTGGTGATATAGACTATGTCAAACTCGGTGAGCAGGATTTTCCATTTTGCTAATCTCCTGGTGGGCATCGGCTTTTGGAATATATATTTCAAAGGATCTAGCCTGGTGATGAAATAGGTGGTATAAGCCAACAAGTAATGCCGGAGCTTCTAAGCGACCCAAGTTAGGGCGCAACAAGTTCTTTCCAACAAAGTGTACTTGGCTTCATAACTTGTGAACTTCTTGCTCAAATAGTATATGGCTTGTACTTTCTTCAAGGTCACATCATGTTGCCCGAGAACACATCCGAAAGAATTTTCCAACAAAGGCCTTCTAGGTTCGGGTGGGACCAACACTGGCGGATTCGAAAAATATTCTTTGATTTTTTCGAAAGCTTCTTGACACTCATCTATCCATCTAATTGTCGTATCTTTCTTCAATAACTTAAATATGGGCTCACACGTGGATGCCAACAGAGCAATGCACCTGCTGATGTAATTCAACCTTCCCAGCAAACTCATGACCTCTTTCTTAGTTCTCAGAGGGGGCAAATCCCGAATAGATTTTATCTTTGTTGGATCCAGCTCTATGCCCCGTCGACTGACTATAAACCCCAAAAGTTTCCCAGACGAAACTCCGAAGGCACACTTAGCTGGATTTAATTTCAAGTCGTACTTACACAGACGTTCAAAGAATTTTCTCAGATGCTGCACATGGTCGTCCTGCGTTCTGGATTTAATGATCACATCATCTACATATACCTCAATTTCCTGGTGCATCATGTCATGAAAAATGGTGGTCATAGCCCTCATGTAAGTTGCCCCGACATTCTTCAGACCAAATGGAATGACCCGGTAACAGTAAGTACCCTAAGGTGTGGTGAAAGCCATCTTTTCTGTATCTTCTTCATCCATCAGAACCTAGTGATACCCAGCGTAACAATCTACGAAAGACTGTATCTCATGTTTGGCACAATTGTCAACCAGGATGTAGATGTTTGGCAATGGAAAGTTGTCCTTGGGGCTTGCTTTGTTCAAATCCCGATAATCAACACACACTCGGACTTTCCCATCTTTCTTCGACACTGGGACCACATTAGCTAGACATGTGGTGTATCGGACCACTCGGATTACACCGGCTTTCAACTATTTAGTGACCTCTTCTTTGACCTTGTTACTGATATCTGTTTTAAATTTTCTCTATTTTTGTTGGACGGGTGGATAACCAGGGTAAGTTGGAAATTCGTGCACCACTAAATCAACACTCAATTCGGACATATCATCACAGGACCAGGCAAAAACGTCTTCTAATTAGAACAAAAGTTGGATCAATGCATCCGTAGGTCTTTCATCAGCGTGAATGCTTATCATGGTTTCCCGGACCTCTTCCGAACTACCCAAATTAACTGGCTTGGTTTCATTTAAGTTTGACTTAGGCTTATTCTCAAATTGTTCCAGCTCTTGGTTTATTTCCTAAAAGCCTCATCTTCATCATATTCTGGTTCTTGATTCATTATTTCACAATTAGACAGCGTATTAAGATCTGGGCATGAAGTCCGCAAGCATGTCATGTTATTTAAGTACGCATTATTAGAATTGAAAAGAGAGGTAAGAAAAATAACAAAAATCAGGAAGAATAAATAAAGAAATTCATAGAAGATGAAATATTGATTTCATTTCATTGAATTTTGAAAATAAGAGGGTTTACATCAGAATTTAAAGACAATAAACTAAAAGCATTCGAGTTACACCCTGAAATAACTCGGTATGCAGAAGAGATGGCAAGACTGAACTACCGGGATTCCCGCCTGACTGGGAACATAGTAGCCTTCCAATTTTGAAGCTTGGAATTGGGCCCCATATATTGCACCTCAACAGTTCTTGAGCCCTCACCTGGTTGAACCATGTGAGCCTCATACAACATTTGCCTCATCGCCCCGCATATCTCTTCAATTTCTTCGGCCATGAAGGCCTCTTCTTCTTCCTCTCTGTACCTTGGCTTAACAAATGTCCTGGAAGGATGCGGGACCGGCTGAGGCAGGACCCATCCATTGTTCTTACGTTCATTAGCCCATTTAACATCAGCGGTAGTAGCTTGAAATCCTATGCCAAAGAATTTCTCGCTGGCAGTCAAAGTGATAGGTTCTGTAACGCCTTGCAAAGATACCCCGAGCCCTTTTCCAGGCTTGTACCCATGTTTGATCATGTCACTAACGACCATGATTGATGCGTTCGACAAGAAGGGTTGAGCACACGGGGCTCCTTCCTCACACTGGTCTGCGACCACGATCTCAAAATCTTGGTAGACTATGTGCTCGCTACCTTCCTTAGCCTCAAGGCATGGGACTGATGGGTCCCTGTAAATGGATTTCTCATCTTCCCCATGGACCATGATTTCTTGATTTTCATGTTCAAACTTAACCATATGGTGGAGAGTAGAGGGTACGACTTCTATAGCATGGATCTAAGGCCTTCCCAGGAGATAAATGCAGGAGGTGTCCATGTCTAAGACCTGAAATGTAACTTCAAAATCCACAGGGCTGATGGTTAAGACCAAATCAATTTCCCCTATCGTATCCCTCTTGATGCCGTCAAAATCACGTACGCAAACATTGTTGGGTCTAATCCTCTTAGTCCCAATTTCCATTCTCTGTAAGGTCGAGAGAGGGCAGATGTCAACCCCAGATCCGCCATCCACCATAACTCTTTTCATGTAGTATCCTTCATATTTAACGGTCAGGTGGAGAGCTTTGTTATGCGCAGCCCCTTCCGGAGGCAAGTCATTTCGGTTGAATGAGATCCGGTTGACTTCAAAAAATTGTTCTGCCATTCTTTTTAATTGTTAAACCGTGGTCTCGACTGGAACATATGCCTCATTAAGCGTCTTTATCAGCACTTTCTGATGCTCATTTGAACTTATCAGCATGGACAAAAGTGAGACCTGAGAGGGGGACTTTCTGAGTTGATCAATCACGGCGTATTCAGAAGTTTTCATTTTTTTTGAAGAATTGCTCTGCCTCTTCAGTGCTGACTGGCTTTTTAAGCGGAGCTGTTTGTTCTTGTTCAACTCTTTCAAGTTGAGGTACTTCTCGGACGAGTTCGTTTCATTCACCTCCCATGTGATTTCATTTCCCTTGTACGTCACCACTATTTTATTGTAGTTCCAGGGGATGGCAGTGGAGTCCTTCATGGGATTCTGTGGTTCGCAACTGATAACCATGGGCTCAGTCAGCCTGGGTGAAATTATCGGCCTTCGCGCCACATATATCCCCTTTGGTACGTACATCTTTGGTACGTTCAGTATAATCTTATTTCGCTCCAACCTTTTGGGGGGACTCAACACGAACTGTTCTTTTCTGGGGGCCTTGGGAACATAGAGAACGACATCTTTAGGAAGTCCTGCCCCTGTCTTGGTTTCCACAGCTTTTCCTGTGCTCTGAGGAGTGAAGTTTCTTTTCTTTTCATCTCTAACTTGATTTAGTGCCTCTTTGGGCTTCTTTTCTACATCAACAATGGCAATGATAACTTTCAGAGCTGGGTCAAACTCTTGGTCCTCGCAGATCATCCCAATAACTGGCCCATTGTTGTGAGCCGACAATGGGTTATTGGTCACATTGGGAGCTTCTTCATCCCTCAGTACCACCCGCTTTTGTTCTATTAAATTTTCAACCGCCCACTTAAGGGTTCAGCAATCCTCAGTGTCGTGTCCTTCTCCCTCTGAATGTTAAGCACATCGACTACCGGGTTGGCAGGAAGGGGATTCTGGGTTTTGCCTGTTTGGGGGTACAGGATGTAACAGACCCATTTGGACCAGTTTTGGGAAAAGGCTAGAGTATGATTCAACGATTGGTGTAAAGTTATCCCTTCTGGGTAGCTCACGCGGATGGGTGTTATAATTATTTTGTGGAGGGTGTGGATTATACTGGGTTTGGTGAGGAAGGTTATTTCTGGGAGGTGGAGCTCGGTTCTGGTTATAATGTTGTTGCGGCTGGGTGTACGGTTGCGCATTCATTACCGAATAAGGCTAAGGCGTCATGGCATATGCCGCATCTTGGTTAGGATAGTAATGTCGTGGGGTGCCCGAAAAGTAACCTCGGGGTTGACGGGGGTTTCTCAGACTTGAGGCCATCATTGCTATTTCTTCTTTCTTTTTCCTATTTGCTGCACCCCCCGACCCATTCTGGATTGCTTGAGAAGTGGCTCTTATAGCTGACTGGATCAGGATGCGACCCGTTTTCAAACCATTTTCGACCATCTCCCCAATCTTTATGGCTTCTGCAAACGGCTTGCCCATAGCGGACATGATAGCATATTCTCTGAAGATTTCTTTTTGAGATTGGACAAAGAGTTTTTATCTGGAGCTATGTCCACATTGTACTGGAATTGGATGATGAAGTCTTGGGTCAAATCGTCCCATATGTGCCAGTGGGAGATGTCCTGGTCCATATAACATTCGGATGAAATTTCGGTTAAACTCTCCTCGAAGTAATCCATCAAGAGTTCTTCCTTTTTGCCCGCTCCTCTTAACTGATTACAATACCTTTTCAGTTGGGCTATGGGGTCTCCATGTCCATTGTACTTTTCAAATTTGGGAGTCTTGAACCCGATGGGTAGATGAACATTCAGAAAGATGCACAAGTCACCGTAGGATACACTCTTTTGGCCACTCAGTCCTTGCATGTTCTTACGACTTTGTTCAATACTTTTCATTTCCGAGCGATCTCTTCCTGCTTGAGGTTCTTCACCGTTTTCTCTTGTTCCATAGTAGACTCATACCGAGGGTGCTGAGGGTAAGAGTTTGGTGTGACATGAGCCATGTCCAAATGAAATGGTGGTGTTTGGAAAGTAAAGGGTGACGGCTCGAAACCTGGCCTGGATACTGTTGGCGGTGCCGTAGCGGAGATTGGTGGTGCGGTGAATATGTTGGAAGATACTCCCAAAAATAGTGCTTGGGGGCGAACCTCAGAAGGCCTTCCGGTGAAATGTGTTGACATAGTTGGGTACCCGAACGGGGTGGCCGGGTAACTTATAGGGACGTTGGAGGTTCAACTTGTTCTGGGAATCAATTCGGGAAAACCAAGGATGGCACTGGGTGGTTCTCTACCGTTAGACCAAGTGTCCCACATCTACAACATGCGGCGATGCAGTATCCTGTTTTCTTCAACAGTTGCTTTCCTCTGAGGAGTTGATGATTGGTAGGTGACTTTCTGACGTCATTTTGACACTCCCTTTGGATCTCGTGAAGTATGGGTGTGAAGCCAGATTACCGCAAAAACCAACCACCTAGAAACAGAACCTACTAAGAGAAATAACATACACCACAAAACTGTTATATTGAGGCATTTAGCACATAGGGAATCGAACGTTGGGGGTATGCAATTCAACTAGACAGTTAAATGATTTTCTACATGTTTTGCAACAGTTGAATGTCTCATCCCGGCTTTTGTTGTCTCCCAGATTCTGAAATTTTACTTTTCTTTGCTCCTTTTTCAATATTTTCTCTCTTTTTCTTCTCTCTCTTTTTTCTTTTCTTTCCCCTTTTAGGGTTATGATCGAATACTATTTGGATTGCCTACGTATTTTGACGCCGCATGAATCAGATCATCATGTAGTTCAAGGGATAAAGGCAAAAAAGGAAGAAACATTTCGATTTTCAAATTTACATTAAATAAAAACTCCAATTTTTTCTCTATTACAAAGACTCCGACATTATTGAAAATTAAAACCAAAACAGACTCAAAGTAGACTAGACAGACTGTAAAAGAAACTGGAATACAGACTCGAAAAAGAAAATCAGGAATACGTAAGTGCCTCCACTATTATTCTAGGGGTCCGCAGGACATCAATCGGTCTTGCCGTGGGCCTGCATGCTATGTCTTCTCAGAGGAGATATAGGTCGTCCATTATCTGACGGAAAAAAATCATCACAGCGGCGAAGAAGGTAAATCTGGTCATATCCTCGCACTCATGACATTTCGTGACGACATAATCAACAATTTCTCTAACACTTTCTCTAATGATGCCTTTTTCTTGGAGTAAGCACCCAATCTGCTTGGACCTAGCCTCCAGAACTTGGGTGGCCTTATGGTTCTGCTCTTGTAACTACTACAAATCTTCTTCCAATTGAGACACCAATGCATAACAATGTTCCCTTTCTGCTTTAAAATTCTTCATTTGCTGAGATATTTCGTTCTCAAGAGTGGTTAGCTTTTCCTTTAGACTTGTGACTTCTTTGTCATACTTTCTTTTCAGTTGTTGAACAAACTTCGCCCGTTCTTCTGCATTCTTTTCCAACTTTGCCCGGGTTCTTGCCAATTCATCTTCAGCTTTGTCCAAATCATCCTCGTAATCACACACTTTCCGCCTAAGAACGTTTATAAGTCTTTCATCTATTTTGCTCCTCTCCGTATTTTCAGCAGCTATCCTCATCTTTTGAATCTGGGCTCGGTGAGCTTTGTTTTCTTTGACCAATCTGTTCTTCTCCCCTTCATTTGTAGCGGCTTGCAAACTGCTTTCAAATTTAATGTCTCTGATTTGTGCTTCCAAATATCATAGCCCTGTAGCCTTTCACTTTTTCCAACAAATTCCATTGTTCTTGTGCTCATTAGTGAACTATTTTATGTAGGGTCTTTTGGCGGGCCGTTCAGGATCTTAATGGTCTCTACCCCTTCTACCACACCAGGCCGTGTAGCTAGGCTCTACCTCACCTTTGGAAAAATCCCTTACTCGGGTCTGCGGCTCCAGAAACCTACATTGATGCCAAATCTAGCGGACCCTATCTTCCGGGAATGCAGCTCTTGGACACAGTTCAATGACTTGTCGACTCAAATATTCATCATGAGGAACAATTTGGTGCCTTCCCAGCTGTCATAGAACCTTGTGTGGGGCGTACGACTGAATACTCTGAAGACCCATCAATAGAAGAAAACACACTTCGACCGACATATAAATAACTTCACTGAAAGGGAGCCAACAGAATGTCCATTCAATTTGGTTGGCACTCAAGGAACCCAAATGTCCAAACCATGCTTCTGTACCTTCCGGAAACTCATGACCCTCTACCCGGGTTTCATGTTCTTCAATTCAGTTGAGACCAGTCAGACGTAATTCATATAACCCGGGCGATGGCAAAGGTGTTCTATCATCCAGATCTGTAAGAGTAAATTGCAACCCTCGAAGAACTTTTCTCTGATTGAGAAACAGTTAGAGCTCGGTAGATTTCTGCTAGGATCATTGGTAAAAGAGTAACATTAGCCTTTTTGATCATGAAGTTAGCCACTCCTACGAGTCCTAACTCTACATATCCATCGCTCCTCGGGAAAATTAGAGTGCCTAATAATTCTACCACGAAAGCCAATCCCCCGTGTTCTTCCCATTTGCTCTGATTCCCTTGGTAGGTTAAACCGGTATTCAGAGCCTCAAAACCACGAGGGTCCCCATAACGACGATAGAGGAAGTAGAATGTGCAGAATCCCTCAGCTAAGTTCTCATCTTTGACTTCCCGGCTAATACTCAGAAGGTCCAGGAATTTGTGAGGAGTTACTGCTCTGGGTGCCACTGGGTATCGGCTCCTGAGGTTCCCGTTAAGGCCTGCATAGCCCGCTATATCCTCAAGTGTAGGGGTTAGCTCAAAATAAGAGAAATGGAACACGTTGTGCGCTGGATCCAAAAATGGTATTAAAGCCTCAATTATGTCCAGCCTTGGTTTAATCTTCAAGAGGTCGGTGAGACCGCCTAAAGCTTTTATTACAGAACCTCTACTTACCTCCCCCATCTCATTCCAACAAATATGGAATCCTATCGGGATTTTCTCTATAGATTTGAAAGGTATATTTTCAATAGTGCTCATCCTGCACATTTATTTAGAGTGGTTGGTTAAAAAGAAAAACCATGATTTATTTTGATCTAAAAAGAGTGCTATTTTTGCAAAAATCAAAAGGGACCATATTTGCAAATACAACCTTTTAGCACTTCAGGAAGGAAGACTTTAGGGCTGTATTTGCTAATTGGTCAAAAATTTGAAAAACGATGAGGGTTGCCTATGTATCCTACACCGGTGGGAATCAAACATGCGTAGTTCGGGAAATTTTGACGCAATTTTGAAAAATATGATACTAACTCATTTCATTTTTCGAAATACATTTTCTTTTTTTCGATTTTTTAGCCGGTCAACAAACAAGACGAAACAAATAATGTACACTAGCAGGTAAGATGCATCAGGATGGTCTTTTATTTCGGGTTCATCTATCCTAGAAGGACCCAACCCCTATGTTGAGTCCAGTAAGTCAAATGTACGCGATGCAAACAAACGCATCTACTAGGGATATGGCATGAGGTTATGTCATTCTAAGTTTAAATCTTAAGGTTTTGTTCTAGACCTGGCTTACTCGAGCGGACAGCTCGAGCAGGGGGGGGGGGCCATCGTACCGGGAATACAGAAGCTTCACCAGCTTTGAAACTTGTCCGAACCTCGTTCTAAAATTTTGATATGACTCTAACAGAAAAGAAGTCACACGAAGTGCACACTTCCCAAATTATTTAGAAGACTCAGAGAAAAGAGGGTTTCAGCACAATTTATATACAGTCCAAATAATATCAAAGCGGTAAAAAGCGGCACTTAGCACATTAGGTTCAAACATGTAAAATCACATAATAAAGCCAACTATAATAGTTATTCCAAGCTAGAATTCTTGAACCCTGAACCAGAGATTCTGGGTTCATTCCCCAGCGGAGTCGCCAGAGCTGTCACACCTCATTTTTGCCGATAGGGGTGGGGATAAGCGAGTTTTTCTAATTTAAGTGACATAAATCAAATTTTGGATTTATTTATTTATTTATTTATTTCAGAGTCGCCACCCGGATTCTTTTACGGTGTTCCGGGACACCATTTGTTTTTTAATATCCAAAATCGAGGAAATTTTGACTTTGTTTAAAAAGTCTGCGAACCAGAAATTCGGATAAGAAATTCTGTTAACCCGGGAGAAGGTGTTAGGCACTCCCGAATTCCATGGTTCTAGCACGGTCGCTTACTATTAATAATTGGCCTAATTATCTAATTATTTATATGTTTTAAACCTATTGTGCATTTTAAAAAACTTTTGAACCGCTTTTAATATTTATGGATTATTCTGAAACAAGTCACGATGGCGTGCACTTGTCGTTTTTGGACACGTTGCAAACCGCGCCACATGAAATGCACCCGCGATTTTCAATTTATTTATTTTAATTATTTTTTGAAGTTATGATCGGGTAGAATTAAATGCACACCGAATGAGATTTACGTATCATGACTATGGTCACGATGATTTAATTATATATCTAAGCAACTATTATTTTTGGTTCTCCTAATTTGTTTGTAAAATTAATTCAGGAAGTCATTTTGGGTTTAATATACTTTCAGCACTGTCCATTAAATATTTCTGGTCCTAAATGAAGGGAATAGGCCTATTATAAGTATTGTAAATCTGGCCCAGCTTCATGCCTAGGTACAGGGTCAATCACGATTTTACACCATTTCTTGCTCGTTTTTGAATTTGATTGACATAAAAAGATTACAACATGTAAGATTGTTCCAAGTCTTCTAAAACTAAGTGTTCTAAGGTACAAATTAAGGCATGGATATCTAAAAATGTTAGAAATCTGGCCCAGGTTTAGTGCTAAGCATACTGGGCCAGTCATGTTTTAGCCATAGAAACTGTCCAGCTAACAGAGAAAGCCTTAGGTAAAGAAAACAAAGTGTATAAAATGAAAACAAGATCTAATTAAGCATGGATCGAATTTAGAATCATGAATGACAGTAAAAGAGCATCTAACAAGGTTGAAAATTTTTCCTCTTAATTAATAATAAAATTTATATTTAGTTAGAAGGTTGCACCAGCCATACATAGGCCAAATAAGGTAAAAACGGCCCTATTTGATTCAAAGACATGGACTACTACTGGGCCTTGTAACTGTAGAGTCCAATGGACTCAAAATCCATACATGGCTTTAAATAGTATGTCAGAGACTGAAAAATCAGCAATCTTAGATAAAATAATTAGGGATTTTACACCACAAACCCGATGGCCTAGGGTCCAGACTCATTCAGGCTCATTGGGCCATTGTTACAAGTCTGGCCCATCTGCTGTGTTTAATAGAAATCAAAATTTCTGGACTTTTGAATAATAAATCAGTCTATATAAATTACAATAATCTAGGAGTAAGGGAATGTCACGATCCAAACTGGAGGATCATGACTAGTACCCGGGCCATACTTGCCGAGTACCAACGTACATTTTATCTAACCTTCTTATTATCTTTAAGTCCCGACGAGATCATATAAGTGGTAGATATGAATTATGAATACCAAACAATGATAGACAATGGAATGAACATGGATAACATGGGATAACAAGTCTGCCAAGAAACTACATATAAGTTAGGAGCTACCACGCTTTCGTGAAAGACTATACAACAAAAATCATCCAAAATGCATACCAAACTATACATAAGCCGACACCTGTCTATGAGCCTCTAAAGGAGCATAAGTAATGCAACATAGTCGGAACAGGGCCCCGACATACCCATAATATCTATAACCAAAAATGCATACCAAGACCACCGCAAGTCCGGAGAAGGGATCTCACCTATAACCGCTGAACTGGAAAGCCTACTGTGGTGGGGAACTACGTCTACCTGTCTATCAGGACCTGCAACACAATATGCAGCGTCCACAAATAAAAAGGACGTCAATACGAATAATGTACTGAGTATGTAAGGCAGGTCAATATCAATATGAACAATAATGTAAAGAGAGGTAGAGAAGATACAACATGTAACATCTGAGTGCTTCTAAGAGTCATGAAATGCATGATGCATATATACACATAATCTTTTAAAAACATCTACCTCTGTGGGCATCATCATTATTGTATCAACATCCGCCTCTGTGGGCATCATCATCATCATATCATACCCGGCCTCAAAGAGGACTCGGTAAGCCCAGCTGATCAGTGGTTTCACAATAGGTGCCATACCCGGCCGACTATAGTGCGGCTTGGTAGAGTAAAATAGATACATATATATAATGCATGTAGGACTCATTGGAATCATGTTCTGAACATTTCAGAGTGACGTAAGGTCGATATTCTCCGTACACATTATTAGGATTAACTCTTCATCAAGAATATTATAAGAATCAGGAAGTACCAACAACATTGATAACATAAGAATAAGAGGATCAACTTCAACATCAATTGTTCCATAAGAAGGGAAACAATGCAAGTACTGCTAGCTTCTAAGAGTAGAGTATCTTTGGAAGCTCATTCATTGCAATATACAATCGGAGTCGTGCAAAATAATGAAAGGGATAGACTCACATACCTTGTATATACTGCCCCAATCTCAAGCTATGCAATTGTCACGACTCCTCAGTCTACAATAAGAGAAATGACATTATCATTATCATTTAAGCGTCATAACTATTGTATATCGACCACAACCTATTTTACAATGAAACGGAAAGCACCTCCCCTATATATATTACTTCACACAAGTCAAAAAATAACCAAACATCCCAAACAACATCAATAATAATCAAATTAAGCCTCCCCAAATAGTCCACACACAACCTAATAAGTTCATACATAATACGACCACCGTAGTCGTGTCAAACGACCCGAAAATATTACGAAGAACGACCAGAACACAACCCTACATATATATGGTGTTTCTACACAACCTTCATCCTCCAAAACTCCACAATACAGTATTAAAACACGCATCCCAACAGCACCACAAAACAATCGGCTACAAGTGAATAATTCGAACTCACGGCACCGTTCCGTGAGTTCTTACAAGTATAAAACGAATTACCATGAATTTACAGCACAAAAAATGCATGAAAGAGAGAAGTAAACTCAACTTACTTTCTGGATAACTCAGCCCTTATCTTGGTTCTTCAAACTCTAGGGTTTACCCCCAATTTGAACTTGAAAGAGAGGGAAAATCAATTAGGGTTTGTGGATAACTTTTGGGAGGAAGTTTGCAGGGGTTTAGGTTTGGTTATTTGTGAAATATAATGAGGGATATATTTCAGGAGATAAGCCTTTTAATGGGCTGTTTTGATGACCCGAAATTGCCTCTTTTTGGGCTATCATTTAACCAAGTAGGTGACCCACCTACTTGTCACCTAGCAGCTTGTGCAGTCTCGCGAAAATGTCTATATCTCTCTGCCCCAATGTTGTATTGATAAGCGGTTTAATGATTTAGAAACTAGACTCATAGATCTTTAATTTGGTGGGTATATCACCCTGTAATTCCAAGTATATTGGGAGAAAAACTTAGTAACATTTGGCATAAAGTTTAAGTAAAACTATGAACCTAAGTTGCGACAACTCTTGTCGACTTTTGCTTCATAACTCGTTTGACTTCAAGACTGTGATACGAATATTATATGATTCAAACACCTTAAAACATGACTTCTTGAGAATATCAAGCACCCCTAGGTTTACCCAAAAATACGAGTTACAACATCCTTGATTCGTTTAACTTCTAATACGTGTTAATCACTCTTATACACTCTTGTATCATTTAAGATCAATAGGATTAACTTCTTATCATCTAAAAGATAATATCTTCTCATGTTTATGTTGATTAAATTTGTCATGAGCCAATGTACGTGAATATAGGTTGTAACACCCTCCCCCCTTACGAGCATTCGTCCTCGAATGTTAGTGTTTAGGGAGAGCCTAACTCCTCGTGGATTCCAACGGAAATTTTCGGCCCATTTCCCCCCTATAAAATGGATACTAGACAAACTTACAAGCAGTTAAACCCAACGTATTGCCATTCAAGGCTACACAAAGCATTATGGATATGTACACTATCTGCATATCACCATTGTGTATTAAGGAAGAGTACTCTCAAGCTATTGCTTACCTCATAGAGCTGTTTCACCTTCTACTGCATCCTGCGTCCCCTTGGCATCCTTGTTATCTTGAATCTGGAACAAGTAATGGTATTTAGATTTCATCTGCTCTTCTTCTCTTCTGCTTCCCAAGTAATTTCTTCCATGTTCTTGTTCCTCCACAATACTTTGACGGAAGCTACATCCTTTTTTCTTAGCTTGCGGACTTGTCGATCTAATATAGCTACTGGCACTTCTTCATATGATAGATCCTCTGTAACTTGTACATCTTTGATAGGGACGACTCGAGAAGGGTCTCCAATACATTTCCTTAACATAGATACATGAAATACCGAATGGACAAATTCCAATTCGGATGGCAATTCTAACTCATAAGCAACCTGTCCAATTTGTCGGAGAATTTTGTACGGATCGATATACCGTGGACTCAGCTTACCCTTCTTCCAAAAATGCATAACACCCCTTCATCGGCGAGATCCTCAGGAAAACCCAATCACCAACCTCGAACTCCAAATCACGACGTCGGACATCAGAATAAGACTTTTGCCTGCTTTGTGCCGTCCTTAGTCGCTCTTGTATCAGTTTCACCTTCTCAATGGCTTGGTGAATAAAATCTGGCCCATATAGTTCTGTTTCACGACTTCGAACCATCCAAGTGGTTATCTACATCTCCTCCCGTACAGTGCCTCGTACGGGGCCAGATTAATACTGGAATGATAGCTATTATTGTAGGCAAATTCTATAAGTGGAAGATGGTCATCTCAATTCCCCTTGAAATCCAGAGCACATGCTCGTAGCATATCTTCAAGTGTTTGAATGGTACGTTCAGCTTGTCCGTCAGTCTGTGGATAGAATGCAGTGTTGAGATTCACTTGTGTGCCTAAACCCTTCTGAAAAGACCTCCAAAAGTTAGCCGTAAATTGCGCTCCTCGATCTGATATAATAGATGTCGATACACCATAAATCCTAACAATCTCCTTGGTATACAACTTTGCATAATCTTCAGCTATGTAAGTTGTCTTAACTAGCAGAAAATGGGCACATTTTGTAAATCGGTCAACTATCACCCATATGGATTCAAACTTATGATAAGAGCGAGGCAATCCAATAATGAAGTCCATATTAATCACCTCCCATTTCCAGGTCGGAATCTCTAGATTCTGAAGCAATCCACTGGGTTTCTGATGTTCGATTTTTACTTGTTGACAATTAGGACACTGGGCTACAAATTCTGCAATAGACTTCTTTATGTTATCCCACCAATACTGCTCCTTAACATCATCATACATCTTTGTCGAGCCGGGATGGATGGAATATCGTGATTGATGAATCTCAATCATAATCTTCTCTCTCAACCCTACCACATCAGGCACACATAACCGGCCCTGGTATCTCAGTGCCCCATCTGCTCCGATCTCAAAAGCCGTAATTTTACACTGTTGAATGCTCTCTCTCAATCGTACTAAGGTAGGATCTTCATATTGCCGTGCTTTTACCTCATCAACCAAAGATGATTCTGATGTATTCTGTATAGTAACCCCTCCTTCATCAGAGTCTAACAATCTAATTCTCATATTCGCTAGCTGATGAAGCTCATTAGTCAAACCCTATCTACTTGCCTCAATGTGTACTAAGCTTCCCATTGACTTACGACTGACAGAGTCTGCCACAATATTGGCTTTACGTGGATGGTACAATATTTCAACATCGTAATCTTTCAGTAATTCAAGCCACTTACGCTGCCTCAAATTTAACTCCTTCTGCTTGAAGATGTATTGTAAACTCTTGTGATCTGTGTAGATGTCAACATGGACGCCGTATAAGTAGTGCCGCCATATCTTCAAAGCATATATTACTGCAGCCAATTCCAAATCATGGGTCGGGTAATTCTTTTCATGCTTCTTCAATTGTCTTGATGCATAAGCAATCACCTTCCCATGTTGCATCAATACGCACCCCAAACCTATACCCGAGGCATCACAATATACCACATAACCTTCTGTTCCTTCTGGGAGAGTGAGAACTGGCGCAGATGTCAATCGATTCTTTAACTTCTGAAAACTTCATTCACAAGCGTCAGACCACTGGAACTTAGTAGTTTTCTTTGTTAACCTAGTCAATGGTGATGATATAGAGGAAAACCCTTCTGCAAATCGCCTATAATATCCTGCTAGCCCCAGGAAGCTACGGACTTCTGATGGTGTTGTAGGTCTCGGCCAATTCTTTACTGCATCGATCTTTTGAGTGTCGACACTAATACCCTCGTCAGATATCACATGGCCAAGGAATGCTACTGAGTTCAGCCAAAATTCACATTTGGAGAGCTTAGCATATAACTTATGATCCTGAAGCGTCTGTAATACTATCTGCAAGTGGCCCGCATGTTCCGCCTCCGAACGAGAATACACCAAAATGTCATCAATGAATACAATCACGAACACATCAAGATAGGGCTTGAATACAGTATTCATGAGATCCATAAAAGCTGCTGGGGCATTTGTTAGCCCAAACAACATCACCAAGAACTCAAAGTGCCCATATCTTGTCCGGAAGGCCGTCTTTGGAATATCCTTCTCCTTGACCCTCAATTGATGATGCCCTGAACGTAAGTCAATCTTGGAAAAATACTTGGCACCCTGGTGTTGGTCAAACAGGTCGTCAATCCTTGGAAGTGGATACTTGTTCTTTATAGTAAACTTATTCAACTGTCGATAGTCGATACACATCCGTAACGACCCGTCTTTCTTCCGCACGAACAGGACTGGCGCACCCCAAGGTGAAGTGCTAGGCCTAATGAAGCCCTTATCCAGCAAGTCCTTCAACTGCGCCTTCAACTCGCGCAACTCTGCCGGGACCATCCTATAGGGAGGAATAGATATGGGTTGAGTGTTAGGAAATACATCGATGCTAAACTCAATCTCCCTTTCAGGTGGAAGTCCTGGAAGTTCATTTGGAAAAACATCTGGAAATTCATTGACCACGGGGATTGATTGTAGAGTAGTCGGCTTTGTCTTCGCATCCCTATCGGGAATGAGATGATAAATGTACCCTTTTGAGATCATCTTCCTTTCCTTAAGAAAATAAATAAACCTACCTTTCGGCGTAGGAATGTTCCCTTTCCATTCGATGACGGGTTCATTAGGAAATTGAAACCTAACCATCTTCGTATGACAATCAACATTTGCATAGCATGAGGCCAACCAGTCCATTCCCATTATCATGTCGAAATTAATCATTTCTAATTCAAATAAATTCGCGAGGTTTGACGACTACAAATCATCACTGTGCAACCTTTATATACCCTTCTAGCAATCACAGAATCTCCTATCAGAGTGGATACCGCAAGTGGTTTACTTATCAATTCAGGTTTAACACCAAACTTATTAGCCACAAAAGGTGTAACATATGATAATGTAGATCCCGGATCAATCATTGCATATACATCGTAAGAAAACACAGACAATACCTGTAACAACATCCTGAGACGACTCGAGATTCTGTCGACCTACTAGAGAGTATGTTCGATTTTGAGCACCACTCGAACTCCGCACTGCACCTCTACCTCTACCACGACTTGTCGACTGCTGAAAACCCCGTGTTGGAGGTCGAACTGATGAGGAAGAACCAGACACAGATCCAGTTGGCTGAGCCATACCACCACCTTCTCTATTAGGACAATCCCACTTCATATGGCCAGGCTGTCCGCAAGAGTAGCACGCATCAAAACCTCGACGGCACATTCCAAAGTGGGCCTTGCCATACTGATCACAACGGGGTGTTGGGAGTCTCATCTGACTAGTATCCCTATGATATTGCGAGTCTGATGCCCACGAACTCTATCCTGGACCAGAATAGGTAAATTGATCATATCGAGGCCTTTGAAACTGTGGAGGAACACTAGCTACATGTGGCACCGAACTCCTCAAAAACTGGGGCCTAACACTAGCTCTGAAGTCATGAGAATACCCTACAAACCTCGCCCTCTTATGCTGGCCCCTATCCTGCTCCCTATCTTCCCTTTGCTGGCAATTACAATCCTCTAGGGTCTGAGCATAATCCTGAATATGGGAAATATCCATGCCCTCCACCAAGGAGGGTGTCGTGCACTCATTTATCAGATGTGGTCCCAACCCGTTCACGAACATATGCACCCTATCACTCATCTCGGCCACCATATGAGAAACATACCTTGATAAAGAATCAAACTGCATGCCATAATCTCGCACACTCATATTACCTTGTCTAGGTTCAAGAACTTATCAGCTCTAGCTCATCATATCTCAAAGGGAAAATAGTGACGAAGAAAGGCCTCAGAAAATGCATTCCACACAGCTGGAGTGGCATCCAGACCCCTGGATCTCTCCCAACTATCATACCAGAAAACCGCTAAATCCCGTAACCGATATGAAGCCAACTCTACTGCCTCTGTATCTGTAGCATCCATAACCCGTAGTGTACGATGAACCTTGTCAATAAAAGTCGGTGGGCCCTCCTTGGGGTCTGATCCGGTAAACACTGGAGGGTCTAGATTAATAAAATCATGAACTCTCGTACTATCCAGTTTATCAACAACACCGGTATTCTGCCTCTGAGCCTGAGCAGCTACCAAGCTAGTCAACAACTGCACCGCACTCCGCATATCCTACTCTGTAGGGCCAGACGGAGGAACTGGTGGTGCTGGGTTCCTCCTAATATCCTCTGGATGAGGCGGAGTAGATGAGGTATGAGACGACATCTCACTCTGAGCCTCACTTTGGCCTACTCTGGCTTGAGGAACCTGACTGGTACCCTCTCCCACATCTATATCAAGTCATCTACTAATCGATTGTTTCCTAGTCGAAGGCATCACTGAAAGAAAACAAGGTTAATATTGGATACAACACTAAGGACTTAACTCTACGCACGATCTAGATTTAGGAAGAAGGTAACAACCCTAGATGTCACGTAGTCTCCTGATTATAAATGTGGCGCGCTACACATCAATAATCAAGACTCTACTAGACACGGCTCATAGACAACCCCTACGACAGAATTTCTCTGATACCAAGTTTTTCATGACCCAAACTGGAGGATCATGACTAGTACCCGAGCCATACTTGCCGAGCACCAACGTACATTTTACCTAATCTTCTTATTGTCTTTAAGGGCCGACGAGATCAATATAAGTGGTAGATATGGATTATGAACACCAAACAATGATAGATAATGGAATGAACATGGATAACATGGGATAACAAGACTGCCAAGAAACTACATATAAGTTAGGAGCTACCACGCTTCCATGAAAGACTATACAACAAAAATAATCCGACAAGGCATACCAAACTATACATAAGCTGACACCTGTCTATGAGCCTCTAAAGGAGCATAAGTAATACAATATAGTCAGAACAGGGTCCCGACATACCCATAATATCTATAACCAAAAATGCATACCAAGACCACGGCAAGTCCGGAGAAGGGATCTCGCCTATAACCACTGAACTGGAAAGCCTACCGTGGTGGGGGAACTACGTCTACCTGTCTATCAGGACCTGCAACACGACATGCAGCGTCCACAAATAAAAAGGATGTCAGTACGAATAATGTACTGAGTATGTAAGGCAGGTCAATATAAATATGAACAATAATGTAAAGAGAGGTAGAGAAGATACAACCTGTAACATCTGAGTGCTTCTAAGAGTCATGAAATGCATGATACATATATACACATAATCTTTTAAAAACATCCGCCTTTGTGGGAATCATCATTATCGTATAAACATCCACCTCTGCGGGCATCATCATCATCATATCATACCCGGCCTCAAAGAGGACTCGGTAAACCCAAATGATCAGTGGTTGCACAATAGGTGCCATACCCGGCCGACTATAGTGCGACTTGGTAGAGTAAAATAGATACATATATATAATGCATGTAGGACTCATTGGAATCATGTTCTGAACATTTCGGAGTGACGTAAGGTCGATATTATCCGTACACATTATTAGGATTAACTCTTCATCAAGAATAATGTAAGAATCACGAAGTACCAACAACATTGATAACATAATAATAAGAGGAGCAACCTCAACATCAATTGTTCCATAAGAAGGGAAACAATGCAAGTACTGCTAGCTTCTAAGAGTAGAGTATCTTTGGAAGCTCGTTCATTGCATTATGTACAATCGGAGTCGTGCAAAAGAAGGAAAAGTATAGCCTCACATACCTTGTATATACTTCCCCAATCTCAAGCTATGCAATTGTCACGACTCCTTAGTCTACAATAAGAGAAACGACACTATCATTATCATTTAAGCGTCATAACTATTGTATATCAACCACAACCTATTTTACGATGAAACGGACAACACCTCCCCTATATATGACTTCACACAAGTCAAAACAATCACCAAACAGCCGAAACAACATCAATAATAATCAAATTGAGCCTCTCAAAAATAGTCCACACACAACCTAATAACTTCATACATAAGACGACCACCGTAGTTGTGTCAAACGACCCAGAAATGTTACGACGAACAACTAACCCACAACCCTACATCTATATGGTGTTTCTCCACACCCTTCCTCATCCAAAACTCCACAATACAGTAGTAAAACACGCAGCCCAACAGCAACACAAAACAGTCCGCAAAACAGTCCGCTACAAGTGAATAACATGAACTTACGGTTTTCGATACCGTCCCGTGAGTTCTTACAAGTATAAAACGAATTACCATGAATTTAAAGCACAAAAAATGGATGAAAGATATCAGTAAACTCACCTTACTTTCTGGATAACTCAGTCCTTATCTTGGTTCTTCAAACTCTAGGGTTTACCCCCAATTTGAACTTGAAAGAGAGGGAAAATCAATTAGGGTTTGTGGATAACTTTTGGGAGGAATTTCGCAGGGTTTTAGGTTTGGTTATTTGTGAAATATAATAAGGGATATATTTCAGGAGATAATCCTTTTAATGGGCTCTTTGGATGACCCGAAATTGTCTTTTTTGGGGCTATCATTTAACCAAGTAGGTGATCCACCTACTTGTCACCTAGCAGCTTGTGCAGTCTCGCGAAAATGTCTATATCTCTCTACCCCAATGTCGTATTGATAAGAGGTTTAATGTGTTGGAAACTCGACTCATAGATATTCAAAATGGTGGGTATATCACCCTGTAATTCCAAGAAGATTGGGAGAAAATATTAGTAACATTTGACCTAAAGTTAAAGTAAAACTATGAACCTAAGTTGCGACAACTCTTGTCGACTTTTGCTTCATAAATCGTTTGACTTCAAGACTATGATACGGATATTATATGATTCAAATATCTTAAAACATGACTTCTTGAGAATATCAAGCACCCCTAGGTTTACCCAAAAATACGAGTTACAACATCCTTGATTCATTTTACTGCTAATACGTGTTAATCACTCTTATACACTCTTGTATCATTTAAGATCAATAGGATTAACTTCTTATCATCTCAAAGATAATCTCTTCTCATGTTTACTTCGATTAACTTATGGCATGAGCCAAAGTACGTGAATATGGGTTGTAACAGGGAAATGGGGATATAATAATTTAACAGAAATAAATGTGCCCTTTACATTGTTGTTCAACTAAAAAAAATATAATTTTCCTTAATATACATGAAAATAAATTCCCTAAACTAGATGACATTTCTAAAAGGCTATTAGTTTCAACCTAGACTAGATAAATTCCTGAAGGAAGATACTACTGCTTTAAGCTCTATCAAAGCCACATACCATTTCTTAGCCAAAACCAACCAAATACCTGTAATTTTTTAATATAACAAAATGTGTATTTTTTGGAGTAAATCTGACCCAACTAGTGGTCAGATTCACACCTTTAATGCTTTTTTATATTACTTTCACAAATGAGTTCATATTTTTCACAAGAGTTTCTTAAGCATTCCCAAACCAAACAAACCTAAGCATTAACACACATAATCTAAAGCTGAAGCTAGAATACAAATACACACATATATGGAAAGAGTTCAGAGCAAACATGTTTCTTTTCATCAAAAAATGGTTACATACCTTTTAAAAAGAAAAACAACAAGAATATAGGACCAAATAAAGGTCATAAAATCAGAGAGTTGTGAGCCTTAAAACAACAACAAAAAGCACAACAACAGCCCGAAAGAAACCCAGGAAAATCAACTCGAACTGACCAGTTTCTACCCCAGAAAAGCCACAACAAAACCAGTTTTGGAGTAGGGGAAAACCACAGATAACAAACCAATTTTCAGAAGAAACTACAGCTTGAAGTAAACTAATTCTGGAGTATTTCTATACCTATATCAGTATTTTCAGAAGGTTTTTGGATTATTTTAGTGCAGTAAAGTATTTTTAGGATGGTAGTAGGTTTTCAGCATAAGTTTTTGAGTGCAGGTGTTTTCAGAGCAGTGTGTGTGTGCAGAATTTTGTTCTTATGAATTATGAATATCTCTAATTGTGTGTGTGTGTAAATCTCATATTTAATCCTTCTAATTGTCTGTCTTTTTTCAGAATATAGTAGCCTTTATATAGGCTTCCTAGGTAGGAATATCTTTTAGGAATATTCCTTATCTTTTTAAATATGAAAATAGTACAATACAACTGTCCTTCTTATCTTATTTTCAGCATCTTTGTAACAGCTAGGACAGTTGTACCATTTCTAGAAGGTTCTTCTATTTACAGCCCCTTTTTACCCCTGAAAATTATTGTTTTTACCCAAAAAAACTGATTTAATGATTTTCTTATTTTGTTTTGATGTTTATCCTTATTCTAGAAGTTTCTTGAGCTGTTACAGCCAAGATTCTTCACTTAATCTCCCTAAACTACCCTGAAATACCCCCTAAAATTACCCCTTAGTTTCCAGGGTTAAGTTACTTATTAGGTTGATTAATTGTGACCGAATTAAGAGACTAAGCTCAATAGTAATCACTAAGGAAGAAGCTGAAAGTTAAACTTCTTCAATAGTGACTTGAAATAAACCTAAATAATTGAAACTAAGTGAATTATTTTCAGGATTTAGGCCAAACTAATTCAAGTAATCCTATCATGTGTGATTAAACTTAGTAATTAGACATAATTAGTTATCATAAATTAGGAGTTAAGCTTTTATTTTCAACCTAATCTTAGGATAACTAGTCATGTATAACTAACCTTCTATTAACTGACAAAAATCAGAATTTTATTTGAATCACACATAATTACTTAATAGCTCATGATGAATCACTTAAGTCAGGAAACAAACAGTTAACATACATGATCATTCATGATGAATAAATGACTAACAAGCAGTTTTCAGGACAGTTACAGATGTAAAATCTAACCTAAGAGTCAAAATTAGATTAATCAGTAACTAATTAAAGGCAATTGGATTAATAGCTCAGAACTTAGGCAATAAAGTCAGAGGTTAGCTTAAGTTGCTATTTTAAATCAACCTAAAAGCACGCATGAGTAAATTATTAGTGATTATCACATAATAACTATTACACTGTTTTACAAGTAGAAACAGTCGAAAATATTGAAAAACCCTAAAACTAAAATTAATTGAGTTATGCAAAAATCAACAAATAGACCTACAATTAATTCAAAAGAGTATCTAATAACAGAGAAATGAAAACATAGAAAACATAAACTAATTAATCTAAGAATCCGAAAATAAACCTAATTAACAAGACAAAAAGGCCACCTAAATTATTGTTGCCAAAATCAGGATTCTATTTTAAAAATGCAGATGATTGCTCAACAATTCAAGATGAATCAGTTAAGTTCAAATAAACAGCTAACATACATGATTATCTATGATGGAAACCAATTGATTAATATACATAAAAAAAACTAATGATTTAGCTTAGGGGAAGAAACAGTCAAAGGGAAATCTGAAAATCTAAGACTAAACTAGTTAAGTCTTATAAAAAATCAACAAATAAGCCATAGCTAAATTTGAAACAACATTTAGTAAGAAGAGAAACTGAAAACCTATGAATCCTAAATAATTAGTCAAAAAAAAATAGTAATTTACTAGAAAAAATCTAAGACTAAACTAGGTGACTAATTTTAATACATAAATAATTACAGAAGATAAGAGGAGGGGTACCAATTATGTTAGAACATGTTTGGCTGGATTTGGTTGGCTCGCCGGACTTTGGCCGGATTCCGGCGTGGTTTGGAAACGAGCCAAACCCACATTAATCAATTTCTCTTGTCAAGAGCAATTGACTCATGCAGCTTTGAGTCGTTAGTTTGCTCAAAATAGGCCAGGGTCGATTTTTAGGGTTTCAGATTTCCTAGATCTAAAATTACTGGATTTGGGGAGGTTTTTTGGAAAAATTAAGGGTAGAATGGGGTTGAGGGTTAGGAGGAGGTTATCTGTTTGAGTTTTGGGGTGATTTGGAGGTGGCCCGCCGCCGATAGGCAATTTCCGGTCGGCGGACCAAGGTGGAGACGGTGAGGGTTAGAAACACGAAGGAGGTGAGAGTGGGGGTGTTGGGATGAGTTCTGAGAGGGGGTAGGGGTTGTTAGGACATCTATATAGGAAGGGGGATGTGTAGTTGTGAGCCGTTGGATCAAAAGAATCCAACGGCTGGGATAAAGAAAGGTCAAAACGGGGTCGTTTGATTAAGTGAGGTTTTGGACGGGTTAGGTGTTTTGTGCTGGGGTTTATTTGCGTATTAGAAGGGGATTTGGGCTTGTTTTGAAATGGCCCAGTCCGATTTTATCCCTTTTAGACAACTTAGGCTAATTAATTAAATCAATTCTAATTAAAATTCTAAAATATATTAATTAGTTTTAACCTAGTTTCGTCTAATTATAATTTAACTAATGAGTTAATTAAAAGTGAAGCCATTAATTTAATACTTATAATTACTTAAAGAATTTTTTTTTTAATTTTTCCAAATAAAAATGATTAAATTATGCAACTAAGTATTACATTAAATCAAAAACCTAATTATGCAAGATCATAAAAGTTTTAAAATATTTTAGTTATTATTTTATATTTTATAAATTTTAAAAGATGAATTATGATCATACAATGCAAATAATTCACAAATGAACACTGAAATTCACCAAAACTCTATAAAATTAAATTATTTATAAAATTTTGTAGGAGAATTTAATAGGTAAAAAATTACATGCTCACACAATCTAAGGGAACCAAGTCCACCTTTTTCTCTCCCTGAATTGTCACATTTTGATTGAATCTATCCATGTCCTTCAAAAGAAACTATCGCTCAAGTGTGAGCGATCTCTCGGCTACCACTCTCTGAATTTAGTAAATGCTGTCAGGCTCACGAATCTGTCTTCCTAGACCTCCTTCTTTTCGACTTCTCTAGGCCGGCCATTCTAGTATCACCCCCTCTACCATCATCTGGAGTATCACCATCATCATCAACTGCAACTGGTGCATCGGGACTGTGAGTAGAGGAGGGTTCTGAACCCTGACTGCCTTCTTCCAAACCCTCAGAGGATTTTGTTAAGGTGGAATGCTCATTGCGGATTTGGTATCTCCCAGAGAACTGTTGTGGTTGAGATTGGGCCTCAGGTTGTTCCTGTACAGAGTGGCCCTCAGAAGCTTCCCTAGACAGGATATAAGAACATGATTCAGTGGGCTCTGTGGCCTTACCTCTCCCTGTGGTTGGCTTATTTGCTATCCCTTTCTGTATTGCAAGTGGTTGTGTACCCATGCCTCGGCCTCGGGAGGGTTCACCCCTCCCTTTGGAAGTATCACCACGACCTCTTGATCGATAATTGTCTGTAATACAAATCAGCATGAGTCAGTTAAAGTTCAAAAACAGGCTATAAAAAGTTGCAGAAAAACAGTGTGCAAAGGGAAAAGTGCGGTCCGCACAATTCTGAGTGCGGACGCAGAATGCCTTGTGCAGACCGCATAATTTTGAAGTGCGGCCGCATAATTGTGAGTGAGG
This sequence comes from Nicotiana paniculata, assembly GCA_005239505.1. NCBI lineage: Eukaryota > Viridiplantae > Streptophyta > Magnoliopsida > Solanales > Solanaceae > Nicotiana > Nicotiana paniculata. Next base: position 31,031 of record ML333872.1, read on the forward strand.
CCGCACAATTCCATGCTTAGTAATGCCGATTATCTGAATTTTGGATCTACGACCGCACATATTTTCCTGCGGCCGCAGTTCAGTTTTTGCGGACCGCACAATCTTGAGTGCAGTCCGCACAATTCATGCACAAATTTTTGCCTAGACTAAGGATCTACAGACCACACAATTTCATCTGCGACTGCACAACTCAAAATCCCACGACAGTGAACTTAGGTTTTAGCAATTTTGGCACACTTTGGTCATGGTATTTGCAATATAGACATGATACATGATTTACCCAACCCCCAATGAATACATATGAAGTTACCCACACAAATTCAAGCACACATGATGATTCATCAGACGTTTAGGCCTAAAAATAACTAAAGTAATTAAGAACAAAAACTAAGAATATATTAAAAATCTAAACATGAATCGAACATACCAGTGATGAAGGATGCAGGGGAGAATTTAGGATGATGAAGTGAGTGTGATGTTTGAAACAATTTTTTGTGCATTGTGCTTGTTTTGGTGTCAAGAGTTCAGAGTGCTTATAGTTTTGAACAGTGTGAGGAAGGCCTATTTATAGGTTGACCAAATTAGGGCACAATTTGCAGCTGAGTGCGGCCGCAAAATTATGTTTGTGGTCCGCACTCTTTACCTGGTGCCATTACCCTTCTGTGAAGATTTGCGGTCCACGCAAAATTGGGTGCGGCCACAGATATTTGTGCGGACCACACAGTTTCATGTGCGGCCGCAGATTGGCCATTTCTCTGCAATTCAAACTTCAGAGAGTTTGCATTTTTGGGTCTCCAGTTGTGCGGCCGCACAATGAATTGTGCTGCCACAAACTCCTTCCTGCTGTGGAATCCAATATTGTGCGGGCTGCACAATAAATGTGCGGTCTGTACTTTTTTCTACACTAAGCCATTTAGCACAGTTCCTGCAAAGCACACTCATTCCTGCAATTCACTTCTAAACCAGTTAGCACAAAACATAACCTATCTAAAAAAGAAGAAAAATAAAAATAAAAGGAAACATGGGTTACCTCCCTAGAAGCGCCTGATTTAACGTCGCGTCACGACGCAGATTACCATCAATCACTTGAAATGAATTAATGCCACGACGTGGCCATCATCAACTTTTCCCAAATAATGCTTCACCTGGTGACCATTGACTCTAAACACTTCATCATTTTTATTCTTCAAGTCTATTGCACCAAAGTGTGTCACATTCACAACCTCAAACGGGCCACTCCATTTAGACTTCAACTTTCCCGGAAACATCCGTAACCGAGAATTGAAAAATAAGACAAGATCACCTTCTTTGAACTCCTTGTCTAAATGTACTTGTCATGGAGGTACTTCATTTTCTCCTTGTATAAGGAAGAACTTGTATATGCATGGTACCGGAATTCATCAAGCTCATTAAATTTTTTCACCCTTAAGTTAACGGCGACATCCCACTCAAGATTTAGCCTCTTCAATGCCCACATAGCCTTGTGCTCAAGTTCTACCGGAAAGTGACAAGCTTTCCCGAACACCAACCGGCATGGTGACATCCAAATCGGTGTTTTGTAAGCCGTCCTATAAGACCATAGAGCATCATCAAGTTTTTGCGACCAATCCGTCCGGTTGGCATTCACTGTCTTTGACAAAATACTCTTGATCTCCCGGTTGGAGACTTCCACTTGCCTGCTTGCTTGAGGATGATAGGGGGTCGAGACTTTGTGAGTGACACCATACTTGGTGAGTAAGGTATCAAAAGCTTTATTGCAAAAGTGTGATTATAATGGCCCTTGGAGTACCAAATCTTGTAAATATGTTCTTTTTCAAATGCCACCACACTTCAAGCTTTGTTGTTGGGTAGAGCAACGGCCTCAACCAACTTTGACACATAGTCCAAAACTACCAAAATGCAGGTGTTCCCATAAGAGCTTACGAACAGTGCCATGAAATCAACTTCCCACACATCAAAAATGTCAATTTCTAAGATGGTGGTAAGGGGCATCTCATTTTTCTTAGAAATCCCACCGGCCCTTTGACATTCATCACAAGACTTTACTAGATCTGTTGCATCCTGTTAGAGAGTAGGCCAATAGAATCCACAACTCAACACTTTTGCCGCCATTATCGATCTATCATGGTGGCCACCATATGGTGAAGAGTGGCAAGCCTCAAGAATTTCCACTTGTTCTTCCTTCGGCACACATCTTCGAATCACACCATCGGTACAAATCTGAAAGAGGTACGGTTCATCCCAATAGTAGTCAAGGAAATCCCGTTTGAGGTTCTTCCTTTGGTTTGAAGAGAACTCATTCGATACAATACCACTCAAAAGATAATTTGCTAAGTCCGCGAACCATGGCATCTCGGTCATTAAAATGGCTAGAAGAGTCTCGTCGGGGAAGGAATCATGTATCTCAAGGCCGTCATGTGGCCTCCCTTCCTCCTCCAAGCGAGAAAAGTTGTTCGCCACTTGGTTTTCACTGCCTTTGCGGTCTTGGATTTCTGGATTGAACTCTTGCAATAAAATCACTCGTCATATTAACCTTACCTTTGAATCCTTTTTGCTCATTAAGTACCGAAGCGCTGCATGATCGGTGTGGACAATAACCTTTGTACCCATCATGTACGGGTAGAACTTCTTCATAGCAAAGAGATATTTTTCGCTCACCATGTAATTGACTTGGGCATAATTCATGGTCTTACTAGCATAGTAGACCGGATAGAATATTTTGTTGATACATTGCCCCAAAACTGTTCGACTGCCACATCACTTGCGTTACACATTTGCACAAAAGGCAAGCTCCAATCCGGTGCGGTAATAATATGTGTAGTTTTCAATTTGAACTTGAGCAATTCAAATGCCTTCATGCAATCCTTGTTGAAATGGAATTTGGCATCCTTCTCCAAAAGTTTACACAAGGGGTTCACCATTTTGGAAAAATCCTTAACAAAACGGCGATAGAACCCCGCATGACCCAAGAAACTCCTCACTCCCTTCACGGATGTTAGAGGTGGAATTTTAGAAATCACCTATTTTAGCCTTGTCGGCCTCAACAAAATTATTTGAAATTTTGTGGCCAAGGATAATGCCTTCCTCGACCATGAAGTGACACTTCTCCCAATTGAGTACCAAGTACGTCTTTTCAAATCTTGCCAAGACCGTATCCAAAATTTTCAAGCAATCATCAAAAGAATTCCTGACCATGGAAAAGTCATCCATGAAAACCTCAAGGAAATCCTCCACCATGTCGGTGAAGATGGCTATCATACACCGTTGAAAAGTTGCCGGTGCATTGCATAACCAAATGAAATCCGCAAGAATGCGAAAGTACCATAGGGACATGTGAAAGTAGTCTTCTCTTGATCCCTAGGGGCAATAAGAATTTGATTGGAGCAAGAATATCCATCAAGGAAAAATAGAAAGCACGGTCGGCCAACCTATCAAGCATTTGATCAAGGAAGGGAAGTGGGAAATGATCTTTCCTTGTGACTTTGTTGAGCTTGTGATAGTCCATACATACTCTCCACCCGGTCACCGCTCTTGTAGGAATCAACTCGTTCTTGTCATTGGTGACCATAGTTATGCCCCCTTTCTTTGGGACACATTGCACCGGAGAGGTCCACGAGCCATTGGAAATGGGGTAAACAACCCCAGCATCAACAACTTTATGATCTCCTTCTTGACCACCTCTTGTTTTACTTCATTTAGTCTTCTTTGATGTTCAACGAAGGGTTTGTCATAATCCTCTAAAATAATCTTGTGCATGCAAAAGGCGGGGCTTATACCCTGCATATCCGCCAATGTCCATCCGATAGCTTTCTTCCTCTTTTGTAGCACCGTCAATGTGGATTATACCTGCACGTTAGTCAAATAAGAGGAATGAATAATCGGTAAAGTAGAACAAGGGACAAGGAATTCATACCTGAGATGTGGAGACAATGGATTTAACACCAAAGTGAAAGGCTCCTCGATTGAGGGCTTTGTTGGAGGAGTCTTCCGGTTTTCAAGATCCAAGGATAATTTTCAGGGTTCATAAGTGTAATACCTCATTCCTTGCAATGAATTCACACATTCCACATAGACATTCTTCTCATCATCATAATCATCATCATCATCATCAAGGTTAAGCAAAACGGCCTCCAAAGTATCTTCAATATTCTTTGAGGCACTAGCATCATCAATAATCACATCGGTTACCAAATCCACAAACGAACAAACTTCATTGCTATTCGGTTGCCTCATAGATTTGCACACATGGAAAACCACCTTTTCATCACCCACCCGGAAGGTGAGCTCACCGGATTCCACATCAACAAGAGCCTTCCCCGTAGCAAGGAACGATCTACCTAAGATTTCACAATCAAGAATCACAAAGTCCGCTGGGAGGATGAACTTATCAACACGAACCAACACATCATCAATAATACCCAATGGTCTCTTCATAGTACGATCCACCATTTGTAACCTCGTAGATGTGGGTCTTGGTTTCCCAATTCCCAGAGTTTGAACACCGAGTAGGGCATCAAGTTGATACTTTCCCTAAGGTCACAAAGAGATTTTACAAAATCGGCGCTTCCAATGGTACAAGGGATTGTGAAGCGCTGGGATCTTCTAATTTAGGAGCTATTGAGTGCACAATTGCAATCACTTGATGTGTCATCTTTATAGTCTCACAATTCATTGACCTCTTCTTTGTCACCAAATCTTTCATGAACTTTGCATAACCGGGCATTTGCTCCAAAGCCTCAACCAATGGCACATTAATAGAAAGTCTTTTCATCATGTAAATGAAATATTTGAGTTGGTTCTCTCTATTTTTATTGGCAAGTCTTTGAGGGTATGGAGGAGGGGGCCAACCTTGGTGCCTTAGCCTTTGGCACTACCAGTTCCGATATGTCCATAATGTGTTCCCTAGATGGGTTCATTTACTCTTGAGTCTCCTCTACGTTTACATCAATATCAATTCTCACTTCGCCATTTGCTTACACCACATTGTTTGGAATCTCATATTCTTGAATCACTTATTCATCATTCACAATTTTTCTTTGACTTGAGATGGTTGCATCCCCACCATTTCCACTCCTTGTGGTCACGGCCATGGAATGTCCCGTATTGTCCCCACCCTTTGGGTTCACCACCCTGTCACTAGGTAATGCCCACTTAGGACGAGTGTTCAAATCTTGCGAGATTTTCCCCAATTAAACTTCCAAATTGCAAATTGAAGTGTTGTGAGATGCTAGTTGAGCATCGGAGTCGACATTCTTCTCCATCATTTGTTTGAACATGTTCTAAATTATCCCAATCTCATTGTTTGAAGATCTAGGACCATGGGAAGGATAAGGTGGCGGGTTGCTTGGTTGTTGATACATCGGGGGGTCTTTGAGAGCCCAACCCCCGATTTTCTTGTTTATTGTTCCAACCCCCTTGGGCGGGTTGCTTGGTTGTTGATACATTGGGGGCCTTTGAGAGACCGACCCTCGATTTCCTTGGTTATTGTTCCAACCCCCTTGGTTGTTTCCTCCCCAATATCTTTGATTATTTCCGCTCCAATTGCCTTGGTTGTTTTGACCATTCCAATTACCTTGATTGTTTTGATTGTTCTAATTACCTTGGTTGTTACCACCACTCCAATTGTCTTAGTTGTTTGAGTTCCAATTTCCTTGATTACCTTGAGGTTTCCATTGTTGTTTATTAGTGCCTTGAGAGTTGTTTCTTTTCCCTTGGAAGTTGTTCACATATTGCACTTCCTCCTCTTGTTCATTGTAAGATTCATCTTGGTCAAACCCACTATCTTCTTGCACATATTGTTCTGCACGGTTTTGAACTTGTTGACCCTTTTGCCTTCAATTTTTCACCATCATATTTACATCTTCCATTGAATTCACTTTCTTAGGACCTTGAAATTGTTGATTTTGAGCTTTGGCTAATTGATTCATTGTGGTGGTCAACTCGGCAATTTCTTTCCCATGATCATGCAATTCTTAATGGAGGTGAATCACATTTGGATCACCTTGAGGAACATTTTCTCTACTTTTCCATGCCGATGAAGTATCCGTCATTTCATCTAAGATCTCACAAGCTTCGGCATATGGCGTTGTCATGAAATTTCCACCGGCTAGTTAGTTGACCACACATTGATTGGTAGTATTGATCCCCCTATAGAAAGTTTGTTGAATCATAGCCTCCGTCATATGATTGTTTGGGCACTCTTTCACCATAGTACGGTACCTCACCATTATCTCATGCAAAGGCTTATTGGGTTCTTGCTTGAACGCTAGAATCTCGTCTCTAAGAGTAGCCATATTCCCGGGAGAAAAGAACTTAGCAATGAATTTCTCCGCCAACTCATCCCATGTACGGATAGAATGCTTTGGCTATATTTCTAACCAATCCAAGGCTTTCATAGAGAGAAGGGAAAAAGCCTCAACCTTAGAGAATCCTCAGAGACGTTGCTCTGTTTACTCCCCCAGCAAGTGTCCACAAACCCCTTCAAGTATTTGTATGCATTTTGACTCGGATCCCCGGTGAAGAATCCCTGTTGCTCTAGCAATGTGAGCATAACATTAGTGATTTGGAAGTTGCCCGCCCTATTGCAGGGCGGGACTATGGCACTTGCATGTCCTTCATTTGGCAACACCCGGTGTGGAGCTACTCTTGGTGGAGGTGGGGGAGGAACGGGAACATTATCTTGAGGCGGGCAGCCTCGTCTATTTGCTTGATGTTCAAGAGGAACCTCTTCAACTTGGTCATCCTCAACATCATCCCCCAATTGCATGTTTTCGGGAGGATCATTGTTGTTGAGATCCATTTTTGTACCTACAATTGTTTCACCAAAAATATTAGTAACACGGAACGAAAGGATGACAAGTCACACAAGAAGCCAAATATATAGCTAAATCCATTTTAGCTCCCCAACAACGACGCCAAAAGTTGATCTCCCCCAAATCACACCTCAAATTGGGTTTTTGAAGCAGTCGATTGAAATAATAATTACCCAACTAGGAGTCGGGATCTAATCCATAGGGAGCGTAGATGGGACTAGTGGTATATACTTGGACTAGGCATGTAAAGTATCTCAGTTGCACTTCCACAAACTTTTTTTTGATTCTACTTCTAAATTATGCTACGCTTTGAAAATGTAAAATATGAAACTAGAGAATAATGTTTTTGTTGTTGTTTTTCAAATATGTAAAACGTCCAGGATTGTGACTTCCACCTAGGTGTTTTCCTTACGGATTGTGGGCTTTAGAGTGAGTTTCGTTGTTCGGGGTGTATTATAACAATCAACACATAATTACCCACTCAATACCTCTCGGTAAGAGAGTGATTTTGCCCAATTTAGCTTTCTCAAGTCCAAATGAGTATTGCACAAAATAGTTGATAAATGCTCGAGTCGAATTTTACTATCTCTAGGTTCAACCCTTTAATTGGGATTACGAATCTCTTGAGTTCATCCCAATTTCTTGTTAGCCAAGTTTTCCTAATCATAGACACTCTGACTGAAGCCTGCACTAAGTAAGGCTTCTGTGAGTTTAAGACGTCACTGCCTCGATGCTTGTTTAAGTCCATATAGAGACTTCAATAGCCTACAAACCTTTTTGTCCCCCTATCTTTGAAAGCCTTGAGGCAAATCCATATAAACTTCCTCATCTAGGTCTCCTTGTAAGAAAGCATTGAAGACATCCATTTGATAAATTCCCCAGTCTTTGGAAGCAGCTAATGCTATGACTGATCTAACTGTCAATATTTTTACAACTGGTGAAAACATCTCAGAGTAGTCTAGGCCTTCTTGTTGATTATATCCCTTGACAACAAGTCGAGCCTTAAACCTCTCCACCTCTCCATTAGCCTTGAACTTGATTTTGTAGACCTATTTTAAACCTATAGAGGATTTTCCAAGTGGCAGGTCCACCACCACCGAGGCCTTATTGTCCTCTAGAGCTTCAAGTTCCTATTTCATAGCATGTATCCATCTGTCATCCTTCATCGCTTCCCTGAAACTGTGTGGTTCTGTGATTGTTGAGAAGGCCATGATTTACTCCTTGTATTTCTGTGTAACGTTATCATAAGATAGAAAATTCGATATTGGATAAGGTCATTGAGAATTCTTCTTTGTACCAAAAAGATAATATTGCATCCAAATAGGAGGATTCTTTGTTCTAGTTGACTGCCTAGGGAGAGCAGTGGAGCAAGATCAGTTGGTGCTATGGGAAGTTCATATGGAGCTACTTCAGTTGATATATGTGGTTCCAGAACTGCTGGATCTTCATCTCCTGGTATATCTGCATGATCAGCTACATCTATGGTATCTGCTTGTTCTGCTTCATCACCACTATTGTCATCTGCATCATGAGTTGCATCTGCATCTGTACCTGTTTGATTGAATTCCTGGCTTGTTGAATCTGAGAGGTCTGGATCCATGGTGATCATCTCTTCCCTTTTCATTGTCTCAAAGACATCATCTATGTGATTTGAGGATTGATTAGTAGGAACAAGTTGTTGGTGCTGTGATGTGAGAAAAGGAAATGTTGATTCCCTGAATATTACATCCCTGATGACAACGAAAGAGTTAGTAGTTCTATCAAACTGTCTATACCCCTTCTGAGTAGTGGAATACCCAATTAGAACAGCTTCCCTGGATCTAGGTCCAAATTTGTCCTCCTTCACCACATTTGTAGCATAGCAAAAACATCCAAAAGTTCTCAAATGTGTTAGTGAGGGTTGTCAGCCATGCATCAACTCAAAAGGACTCTTACCACCTAGTACTCTAGTAGGAAGTCTGTTTATAAGATAAACAATTGTTTGCACAAATTCCTCCCTAAACTTGCTTGGTATTCAAGCCTGAAACTTTAGTGCTCTTGTAGTGTATAAGATGTGTCTATGTTTTCTCTCAGCCACTCCTTTTTGTTGTGGGGTGTGCACACAACTACTCTGGTGAATTACCCCATGATCTTGTAAAAATGCATACCACTGATGGTTAAAGAATTCTTTACCATTATATGTCCTAATTGTCTTAACACAAACACCAAATTGATTATGTACCATACAAAAGAATTGTTTTAGAAATATGATTATTTCACTTTTCAATTGCACGAGAAAATCCAGGTTGTTCTAGTATAGTCATCAACAACTGTAAGAAAGTAAGGCTTATTCTCATGTGTAGCTACCTTATAAGGTCCCCATACATCCATGTGAACAAGCTGAAAAGGCTTAGTACTTAGGTGCTCACTAATAGGGAAGTTTAACCTATGTTGTTTAGCCAATGGACAAACAGAACATTTATTTTGTATTCCACTGTCTATTTTATTATGCAAAAAAGAAACATGTTGCATTAATGGAAATGAAGGATGTCCTAATATCCTGTGCCAAAGCTCTCATGTATCTTTATTCTTCTCCACTGAACTGATATGAGCAGCTATTTGTTTTGTTCTTCTTCCTCTTATCAGGTACATGCCACCAGTTTCCTTACCAATCCCCTTTACCCTATCACTGTAAAGGTCCTGAAAGACACACAGTTTTGGGAGGAAGAGAGCACCACATTGTAAGTCCCTGGTTAACTTTGAAATTGACATTAAGTTAAACTTAAAGTTAGAAACATACAACACATTTTCCAGTTTAGTATCTGCTGAATATGTGTACTACCTATATGCGTAACATCAGTACTGTCTCCATTTGGTAAATATCACCCTTTCCATTTTATAGATATCTACATTCTTGAGATCTTGTAGTAATTCTAGTAAAGATCCTATATGGTGTGTGGCCCCTGAGTCCACTATCCAATTGTCAGTATAGACACTTGAGGCAAGTGATACAATATTACCTGCCATGTTTGCTTGTGCCAGATTGTCAACGTTTGAATCTTTGTTGAGCAAGTGAAGTACTTTTTGGTACTGTGCTTCAGTAAAGAAAAAATCTCCTTTCTGTTGTGATGCTCCCTGTGAACTGGAAGTTGCTGGTCCTTCCACATTGTTGACTGCAGTGAAAGGTCCGTTAGGCCTATAATCTCTAGTCTGATGACTCTTCTTTCCTTTGAAATCTTCAGGATAACCAATGATTTTGAAACGATTCTCCTTAGTGTGGCCCTTCATATGGCAATGCTCACACTGTAGGAGTTGTTTCGAACCTCAAAAATCTTGACCTCTTCCATCTTGCATTGCTATATGATCCAACTTTTCTACCATTATACTACCACCCATAGACTGTTAGCTTTCATCTTGTGTGATCATAACATATGCTTGGTTGAGTGTAGGTTCAGTCGTCTTCATCAAAATCTGTCTTCGAGCTTGGTCATAGGTATCATTCAAACCATCCAAAAACTGCATCAGCCTCTGTTGATGTAGATGTACAACATATTCCTTTGATTTCACACATCCACAGTTCGGGGAAGGAATAAGCACATCATATTCAGCCCATAACTCCTTCAGTTTTGTGAAATACACAGCAACAGAGTCAGATCCCTGTGAAAACCTTGAGACTTCTTTGTGTAATTGAAAGATCCTCACTCGATTCACCTTTTCAAATCGCTCCTTAAGATCCTCTCACACTGCATGTGCATCTGATGCATAAATGATTCCACTCAGTAGATCCTTCGACACAGAGTTCATAATCCACGAGTGCACTATCGCATTGCATGTCTCTCATTCCTCATGGAGATCATCTTCAAATGAAGCTTTAATGCGCGTTCCAGTAATGAACCCTAACTTACGCTTTGCTTTGAGAGCTAGGCGCATAGATCTACTCCACAGGCCATAGTTCTCAGATCCTGTGAGTTGAATTGGAATCAACATCAGTCCTAGGGTGTCGGAAGGTTGCAGGAACAAATGATGGATGTAATTGATCTTCGTCTTCTCCGCCATTGATGTGTGACCTCAAATTCAACTTAATCACACAATCGAAGAAAGAAACAACAACACAATCGACCTAATTTTGCAAAAATTTCACGATCTGTTGGGAAATGAAGAACACAGTGACGGACTTCAATTTAGGATATATTAAGAGAAAGTTTACTGAATTGAGCTTTTGCATCCATGAATCGTCCTCCACATCTCTGATACCAGGTTAGAGTTTAGCAGAGGAAGCTTGGAGAAGAATTTCTGGAATTGAAGAGTAGCTCAACTTACTAATTGTGTACAAGGCTACCGACTATATACACTTCTAACTAACAATTAGTTACTAAGTATCTAAATTAGCTCTAACATACCCTAACTTCTAACATGTACATTTAGACCCCATATCTTACTAACTTCTATATATTCCAATACAAGATTCGGTTGATTTGGTCTTCTCCAGTTTCCACATAACTTGAAAAATTTCTCTAAAATGACAACATCTAGTACAAATTAATGGCCGTGTTTTTAAAAAAAATCGTAAAAACATGCTCTGAAACAAGTAAAAATTCCAATTTTTTTTGTAAAACAGTTATGAAAAGGTTAGATAAATATTTAAAATGTGTTACGCAAAATCTTAACAAGGTCATATTCTTGTTTCCTTGAGCTCAATTTAGTAGTATTAGTATTGATATGACAGAATGAATGAAGAAAATTAATTCCCCCCCCCCTAAGTCATGTTCTTGCAAGGTGATTATTATAACAGCTTTGATAGCATTTTTTTAGGTGTTTTAGTTTCTCATAAATGTCAGTCAAAGTTAAATTGATTGACTAGGGTTTCTACCAAAATAATATTATGTGATAAAGAATTAAGTACTCAACATATTCAACGTGCAATAAACATCATGTGAACCCACAAAGGAAGTTGCGTTCAAGACCATAGTGACAAAATATATGCAGATAATTGTTGATGTATGATCTGTTTATATATGTTTTAAAATTTGTGCAGATAGTATCAGTTAGTCTTGCAAAATGTTTGCAAACAATCACAGTTGGACAGTACCACTCAAATACTACCACCAGTAAATGTAATGCACTTTACAAAAGTAAGAAGTATCAATGTCAATTGAGGAACTAGCTAGGGACTCATTTGATTCTGAATGTAACAAGAGAAAGATCCACACAGCAGAATAAGCATCAGTTCAAACTTCATTTAATCTTAAAGGGACCTGATTCCTCATGAAATAATCTATCTACTAATACAGAAAAGGGATACCATTGTCGTCTATACTACTTCTTACTCACTCCGTTTCAAATTAGATGAGGTATTTTTCTTTTTAGTATGTTTCAAAATAAATGAAAACTTTCTTAATTTGGAAACCATTCAACTTTAAACTCTTTATTTTAGTCACTTTTTGCTTAATGAGAAGCTTTTATAACCATATAAATGTCATGACCCGACAAAGATTTTATCCCTTAAACTTTTAAAACCACAAGTTTTAAAAATCTTTCGAGTCAAACTACCTCATCTAAATTGAAAGGGATGGATTACTTCATCCTTATTCTTTGGGAGGAATTAAGCTTCTTCATTTTGTGTGCATGAACAGTGGGTTGAAGAATCCACAGAATATTAAGGGGGCAGAATCCCCATTTCAGATATCAGTGAACATAACATTATACTTGTGATCCCCATAAGCATGTTCCAATATTATATTTCAGGAGACAAAAATTTTAAAGACCAATAGTTCTGAAAGTTTTGTTGGTTATTTCCAAACTAGGGGTGGCAAACAGGCGGGTGGGTCGGATATGGGTTGGTTGAAACGGGTGATGTAAAAAATAGATCAATTATACGATCCAACCCATATTTAATACAGATAAAAAAATGGGTTAACCGGCGGATAATATGGATATCCATATTATCCATGGCTTCTTGAATATGATCACTTTTTTGGTAAATTACTAATCTCCTAAAATGAGAAATCCCAATTAGAGACTTTATAAATGTAAAATTTAAACTCATTAATAATACATTGGTTATCCATTTCTAAATGGATAATATGGTTCTTATCTATATGACCAATTTTTAAAAAGTTCATTATCCAACCCATCTTTTAATGGATAATATGGGTGTATAGCTATTTTCTTTAAATTATTTTGCCAGCACTACTTCCAACATAGTGCAAATCAGGGCAATTTTCTCGAGCTAAACCCAATTATTATTGGTATAATTATTAGTACTAAGTGTAAAGTGGAAATTGGAAACATTAGTCATAAAAGTGGACTCTAATTCGAAGCTTCAAGGCATAATTAGTGCAAATCAAAATGAAATGAAGTTTTCCCCGCAATAAAGTGGGAACATGTAGCAATGTACCGATATAATGTGCCTGTTAAAAGGAGCGTGTATTTATGAGAATAATTTTAACTCTTTGGTGGACAAAATGAGCTAATTTCATCTTGAACTAATCAATGGGTTCTTGCCCAGTTTGAAGAAGATAGAAGAAGAGAAAGAAGAGAGAAATAGAGTGATAGAGAGGAGCGTGTAAGGAGAGAAGGAAAATGATTCTAATTACTTAATCAATCTGTACAGTGGAAGAGTATATTTATACAAGATTAATTGTACTCTATTCTAACTAACTCTAACCTCTAGGATTAGTCGTTAATAACTATAACTAACACTAGGAAATTACATAACTGCCCTTTCTTCTTTGGCTATATTATATTTTTCTCTACGCTCCCCCTCAAGCTAGGTACTGAAAACACGTTGAGAACACCTAGCTTGGAAGAAAGATATTCATGTTGTATCTTGTTGAGACCCTTAGTTAAAAGATCTGCAGGTTGTTCTTTAATAGATATGTATGTTGTTTTGATTAGCCCTTGCATAATTTTTTTCTCTAATGAAGTGACAGCCGATCTCGATGTACTTTTTCCTTTCGTGATAAACAGGATTAGCTGCAATTTTCATTGCAGCTTTGCTATCACTGAATACTTCCACAGGTAGTTTGATATCAATTCCCACTTCTTTTAGCAATCCAACTAGCCAGATGAGTTCTGCCACAGTTGTTGCAAGGCTTCTATACTCAGCTTCTGTTGAGCTTCTTGAAACTGTTGTTTGCTTCTTTGATTTCCATGATATTAAGGAGTCTCCAAATTTGACTAGATACCCTGAGACAGATTTCCTTGAGTATGGGCAGTCAGCCCATTCTGCATCACAGTATGCTGAAGTATTGTTGTTGAGTTTGCTGGAGAGTAGTATTCCTTGTCCTGGACTGTTCTTGATGTACTTTACAATTCTTAGAGCTACTTCAATGTGAGATTTCTTTGGTCTTTGAAGAAACTGAATTAGTGTTTGTACACTTAATGAAATGCCTGGCCTTGTCATTGTTAAATATAGGAGTTTACCTATCATCCTTTGATTAGGAGTTAAATCTGACAGTTCTTCATCCACCAATGTAGTAGGCTTAGTTCTTCTAAGATGTTCATCATATTCTGTTGTTGTGAGTTTCATATTGACATCCAGTGGTGTAATTGCTGGTTTAGCAGTTGCAATACCTGTCTCGGAAATAAGTTCCAAAGCATATTTCCATTGATGCATAATTATTCTTTGTTTTGATCTAGCAAACTCTATACTTAAGAAGTATTTCAATTCTCCTAGGTATTTCATTTTGAAAGACTGTTGCAGATTTACTTTGGTTTTCTCTATTAGTTTCAGACAATCACCAGTAACAAGCATATCATCTGCATAAATCAGAACCATTGTAATACCTTATGCAGTTTTCTTAAGGAACTTAGAATGGTCATATTGACTTTGTTGAAATTGATAGCTCAGTAATGCTTCTGTTAGCTTAGCATTCCATTGTCGTGGAGCTTGTTTTAAATCATACAAGGATTTAACAAGTCTACACACTTTATTCTCCCCTGACTTGTGAATCCTTGTGACAGAGTCATGTATATTTCATCAAGTAAATCTCCTTGTAAAAAGGCATTATAAACATACATTTGATGTATATGCCAGTGTCTTGTAGCAACTAGAGCCAGTACAGTCCTTACAGTCTTCATCTTTATGACAGTAGATAAGGTTTCTTGATAGTCTATTCCTTCTTTTTGGCTGAATCATTTGGCTACTAACCTGGCTTTAAATCTTTCTAATTCACCTGATGCTTTGTATTTGATCTTAAAAATCCATTTTCATCTTACTAGAGTCCTATCTTTCAGGAAGTGTTACTATGTCCTATGTGTGGTTGTTTTGTAAAGCTTCAATCTCAACCTTCATTGCATCCACCCATTTAGGATCTTTCACAGCTTCTGAGTAGAAGGTTGGCTCAATAATATTTGACGCAGTTGTCAAATAAGCTTGATACTTGGAAGTTAAGTGTTCATAGGTTAAGAACTTTGATATGGCATAAGGTTCATCATGGTGAGAATTTAGTGACACAAAATCTTTCATCCATATAGGTGGTTTCTTTCCTCTACTTGACTTTGTGATATCTGATTGATCTGAAAAATTAGTAGGAGCAGTCTGTGGTGCTTGAAATAATGATGGTTGTATGACTGATATATGTTGAGTAGTTGGTTGTATGTCTTCTGTAGGAATAGGTTCAGGATGATGTGTGTGAGCTTGTGTGAACTCTAGCATTGTAACACCTTCTTGTTGAGTTGTATGCATGTGATTTTCTGTACTTGTAGTATATGTGCTTGAATATGTGGTGTGGAATAAGATGTCTGCTATGTTGGGATGAACAAACAAAGACTTGGTGTTGTCTTGCTTGTTTTTAAATGGAAATATATCTTCTCTGAACTGAACATCTCTGCTTACAAAGAAAATTCTATCTATTAAGTCATATAGCAAATATCCTTTTTGAGCTGCAGCATATCCCGTATGTACAGAAGGTTTTGATCTAAGCATTAGTTTGTCATTTTGTTGAATTATCTTTGCATAACACAAACATCCTATAACCTTAAGATGTTGCAATGCTGGTTTTCTGCTATACAATCTTTCATATGGGTTTTTATTGTCAATCACAGAACCAGGCAGTCTGTTAATAAGATAGACTGCAACAAGTACACAACAACCCCAAAATTTAACAGGTATTTCAGCTTGAAATCTGATAGTTCTAGTGAGTTATAGGATGTGTCTATGTTTTATCTCAGCTACTCCATTTTGCGGAGGAGTATATGGACATGTCTTCTAATGAATTACTCCTAAATTATTAAACAGATTTCCACAAACTGAGTTAACAAATTCTGTACCATTATTTGTTCGAACTGTTTTCACTATTCTCTCGAATTGTGTTTTCACAAAAGCAAAAAATTTTGTATAATCACACACACATCAGACTTCATTTTCAGCAGAAAAATCCATCTTATTCTAGTAAAGTCATCTACTACATTTAAGAAAAATCTGTTACCATCCATAGTAGGTACTATGTAAGGTTCCCATAAATCTATATGAACCAATTCAAAGCTAGAAGTTGTTCTAATACTACTGACAGGAAAAGGTTGTCATGTTTGCTTTGCACACGGGCATATACTACATAAGTCCACTCTAGCAGAAATATCTTGTGTCTTTGCTGATAGTAACTTCCTGAGGACAGTAGTAGACACAAGACCAAGCCTTCTATGCCAAAGATCAATGTCGCTTGAGTTAGTCTCTTTATTGACTTCTGTCTCTTTTGTATTTAGACTAATTGCATTACTTCCTGGTATTGTTTGTCTGCTGAGAATGTAAAGACCACTGTCTTCTCTACCAATCTCTTTCACCCTCCCACTGAAGAGTTCCTGAAATACACAAAAATCAGGAAAGAAAGCAACTAAACATTTCAGTTCCTTGGTTACATTAGAAACAGACAGAAGATTATATTTGAATTGAGGAATGTAAAACACATTAGTTATTATGTTTTGATCTGATAAAATACTAGTTCCAATATGAGTAACTTGAGTAGTTTCTCCATTAGGTAGATGTACTTTCTTTGGATGACTTGTTTGAACTAATGAAGCCTTATTCAATAGATCTAGATCAGCTAGCATATGGTTTGTGGCCCCTGTGTCTATTATCCACTCTTGCAAACTGTCAGAAGCTAATAAAACATAGGGTATACCTGCTGCATTAGTTGATGGACTTGCTGAAGCAGAAGCTGAGTTATCTTTGCTTAGAAGTTGTATAATATGATCATACTGTTTTTGGTGAATGTGCAGTTACCCAGCAAAGAAGTACTATTCACTTGCCCAATATTCTGTGAGCTATTAGTACTTACAGTACTGCTTGTCAATTGGGAATTTTGTGAATTGTTTTCATTCCGATTACCTCTTGGCAGCTCATTGTTTTGCATACTTATTTCAGATAACTCATTGTATGCACTATGATTATTTGCACTCTTCTTTCTTAGTCTGTATTCTGGAGGATAGCCTACAACCTTGTAGTAATTTTCTTTAGAGTAACCTTTCATTTTGCAAAACTCACAGAATAGATTGAAATTCTTCCTGGTTTTCTGAAAATTTCCTCCAGTTTTGGTGTACATTGCCACATCATATTGTCCAGTTCAAGACGAGGGATTTTCTCCTAGTAAACCAGCATTGACCGCGACTAATTTTTGACTCTCATCACTTATTACCATAACATATGCTTGATTAACTGTTGGCATTGGACTCGTTAACAGAATCTGACTCCAATCTTGACTGTAGAAGTCATTTAACCCCATCAAGAATTGAAACAATTTCAATTTTTGCAGATGAACTACAAAGTCTCTTGACTTTGGACAATCACACCCAGGAGCAGGAACCAAGGCTTCAAAATCCTCCCACAAGTCTTTAAGCTTTGAAAAATATGCAGACACAGATGTAGTTCCTTGGCTAAGTGTGGCAATTTCTTTATGTAAATTTTAAGATCTTGAACCATCTAATTTATCAAACCTTTCATGCAAATCATTCCACACGGCTTGAGCACTTGAGGCATATATTATACCCCCAAGTAAGCCACTACTAACAGAGTTCATTAACCAAGAAAGTACAATTGCATTTACCCTTTCCAAATGATTCCACATATTTTCTGAGAAATTTTCTTTGGAACAAATTCCATCAACTAACCCCAACTTATTCCTTCCTAATAATGCCATTCTCATGATCGAAACCAGAGAGAATAGTTTTTAATGCTAGTTAATTAAAATGATATAATTTGTATACCACTTACATCTGATAGGCGCAAAAACAGAGGATGGTTGTAATCAATTCCTGGACCAGATGCATGCAAACCTCCTTGATTGGAATTTGAAGTCTGATTTCCATATGGGACAGATTGTTCATTAATTGTCATAGCAAGATTCCTTCAAGAAATTAGAAAAACCAACAATTGACTTAAGCTTCAAATAATTTGCGGAACTGAAGAACAGAATCGAGTTTCAAGCTTTGTGAATTCGCGAAAATGAAGAACAAAATCGATTTTCAATTTACTTAATCAATCTGTATAGTGGAAGAGTATATTTATACAAGAGTAATTGTACTCTATTCTAACTAACTCTAACGGCTAGGATTAGTCGTTAATAATTAATTAACTAACACTAGGAAATTACATAAATGCCTTTTCTTTTTTGACTATGTTATATCTTTCTCTACAAAATCCAATTCTTTTCTATAACCTTTGTTTATATTGACAAAACAACTACAACAAACACAGCTGATAGTAACAAGAAGATATTGAAGAGATATGGAGGGAGGTCTCTTAAGTTATCCATATTTATCAAGGACGTTGCAATTTTTTTCCCTTTCACCAAACACCTCAGATTTTTTCATCATATTTTATATGAAATATTGCACGATGTAGTCAGTTTTGCGAGACTTACTAATGACGGGCTTCAATTTTTATCCGTTGAACTTTCATTACTACTTGTATTAAAATTTTCCTATGTCCACCTAATGGTATCCAAGTTAAAAGATAAATTGAACTATGTCAAAATAATGAATAGCATCTTCAAAGGTGACAAATTTTCTAGGAAAGACCTTAAGCATCATTATTAATAATCCATTTGCCCCTACAAAAACCTTACACTTAGAAGAATTACATAATTGTTAAAACATGTTCTCTAGAGTTCAAGAATATGAAATCAAAGCAAACAAAATTAAACAAATATGATATAAATTAAGGTCAAAAGGGGAATAAATGAAGAACAGGGATTGAAAATGGGATCAAAACAAATTATTTGGGCTTATCAAGGTTACATGTTGGGGAATTTGCATCTATATCCGCTTTCGAGTCACGTTTTAACTTATACCCGTTTTGCAAAAAAAATTACAAGCGTACCCACTTTTCGCGTAACTTCAGGCATATGGGCCTGACGTAGCAAACATTTTTGCCTGAAGTGTACAAAACTAGGAAGTGCGTCTCCTAGGGGTAAAACTTGAACAAAACAAGTGAGAAACTTGAAAGTGCGTCTCTTAAGGGGTGAAACTTGAATGACTCAAACTAGGAAGTGCGTCTCCTAGGGGTAAAACTTGAATGAGCCAAAACTAGGAAGTGCGTCTCCTAAGGGTAGAATCTCACTTTATGATGTGCATCTCCTAAACAGTATAACCTGAAAGACCCAGACTAGGAAGTGCATCTCATAGGGGTGAAACTTCAATGATTCAAACTAGGAAGTGCGTCACCTAGGGGTAAAAGCTCAATTTAGGAAGTGCGCCTCCTAAAAACAAAAACATAACCTGAAAGACCCAGTCTAGGAAGTGCATCTCCTAGGGGTAAAATCTCAATTTAGGAAGTGTGCCCCCTAAAACAACATATAACTTGAAAGACCCAGACTAGGAAGTGCGTCTGCTAGGGGTGACTCTTAAATAAACCAAGCAAGGAAGTGCGTCTCCTAGGGATAAAACTCGAATGACTCAAACTAGGAAGTGCGTCTTCTGGGGATGAAACTTGAATGAACCAAGCTAGGAAGTGCGTCTCCTAGGGGTGAAATTTCAATTTAGGAAGTGCGTCTCCTAAAGTATATCCTGAAAAACCCAGACTAAGAAGTGCGCCTCCTAGGGGTAAACTAAACCGACTCAAACTAGGAAGTGTGTCTCCTAGGAATGAACTTAAATGACCCAAAACTAGGAAGTGTGTCTCCTAGGGGTAAAATCTCAATTTAAGAAGTGTGTCTCCTAAAATAAAAATATAATATATATATATATATACGTAGGGACGAAACTTGAATGACTCACACTAGGAAGTGCATCTCCTAGGAATGAACTTAAATTAACCAAACTAGGAAACGCGTCTCCTAGGGGTATCTCAATTTTGGGAAGTGCGACTCCTAACACAAAAATATAACCTGAAAGACCTAGATTAGGAAGTGCGTCTCCTAGGGTTGAAACTTCAATGACTCCAAACTAGGACATGCATCTCCTAGGGATGAATTTTAATGGCCAAAGCTAGGAAGTGCGTATCCTAAAAAGTATAATCTGAAAGACCCCTACTAGGAAGTGCGTCTCCTACAGGTGAAACTTCAATGAATCCGACTAGGACGTGCGTCTACTAGGGATGAATTTAAATGACCAAATCTAGGAAGTGCGTCTCCTACGAGTAGAATCTCAATTTAGGAAATGCGTCTCCTAAACAAAAGTATATTTGAAAGACCCAGACTAGGAAGTGAATCTCCTAGGGGTGATGTGTGATCTTCTCAATAACCTTTGTATAAGAAAAATTGGGGCATTACAAATTCAAGCTTTGATGTGAACATAGCCTTCAACCCTGTTTCAGACAAAGAAAAAAACTTGCGAGTTTAAACATGGTGGTTAGTTTGTGGCCTTGACCTTGAGGGCTTTTGCTCCTTCACTTGCCATGATAACTTTGATTTCCACTTGGAAGACCTTGCTTGTTATTGGTTAACCACTTACTCTGTCAACCCTTATCAATGAAAACACCTCTGATCAGGCCGAGCCCAATACCTTATACCCGATGCATTGCTCATGAATTGACATTTACCGAACTTTTGCATTTCACATGAATCCCAAAGAACATCTATTATCACCAACTCAGTGCACACGCCATTCTCCTGTGTCTTATGCCAATTTGATGTGCTTTCCAGACTCGTCTTTGTGTGATTAAAAAGCTGGTAGCAGATTTTGAAGTCATTTCTCACTTGTTTCGACAAAACAGACTGAAAAGGGACTCAAAAAAAAACAAAAGGAACAAAATAAGGATAAAAATGAGAAGAGATGGTATCTAACAAGAAAATATATTTCCCAGGAAAAAGAACAAAGTAAAAACTAATCTGATTTGAAGTCCATCTCCACTGACCATGACATGCATTTTGGATTAAGCGGCTTGATCTGTCAAGCGAGTCTAATCTTCAACTCTTGTTATGCCTCTAAGCTGTGAAACTGGGCTTCAGCGCTCCAATTGTCCTATTTGATCCACAATCCTCAATTGACTTGTAGTGCCCTGAAGGGTTTTCACCATCAAGCCTCTCTCATTTTGCTCTTTTTCTCACTCACCGTCGCCTTACGGTGCCCATGAGGGTTTTCAATGATAAGACTCTCTCATTTTATCGTTTTCTCTCTTTGTGCTGAGAACAAGGTATTACCCATGATACAAGAATATCATACTTTTACCACATTTGGCATCCTCAAAGATTGATCGGAAGGTCTTTCATTGGACCGTAATGTAGGCTTTTGGACAGGGTTTGAAAGAAAGGATATCATAAAGGCTCAAAATAACTATGACGGCGGGGTTAATTTATTCACAACTTTTGGAATCCATTCTAAAAATTTGCCTCAATATCTAAAACAAGAGTATTTGATTGATTTTTCTTTAGATGGAATTTCTAAGAAGAACTGCACCACTCAGATTTTGTGGGATTATGAAATATTTTATTTGGCGCGACTGAACCATAAGGCTGCTTACGTATCTTGTGGTGACAAGAATCAGGTCGAACGTAGTTCAAACATACAATTTGTTTTGTTTTTCCCTTTTTTCTTTCTTTTTCTCTTTTTTTTCTATTTTGTCTTTTCTGTTTTCTCTATTTTTTCTTTTTTGTTTTTATCTTCTTCTTTTTTCAATTTTTTTTTTAATTTTCCAACTCTATTTCGGATTCCAAAAGAGGGGCATGGAAGAGAACAAGTTAAGGCTCAAAGGCGTAGCAAAAGATAAAAGTATTTGGGGTAGCAGAATAAAATGCCTTCGTCATACCAAACTTTAAAGGTTCCAAGTACAAACAATGCAATTGAAAATAAGCCGAAGAACCATGCACAATGTCTCTTGATGGCATCAATACAAACACAAAGTGCCAATGGGCAATACCTTTATCCCAATGAATGACCTCGCCAGTTCGAAGTAGACTTGACTCAACCTTATCTTGATGTGAAGGGATGCATTTCAACATTGACTGATCTACCTCAAACTGCTTGAGAGACATTTTCTTGTTGTATGCTCTTATCAACCTCTTGATTTTCCGGACTAACCGCCTCAGTTTCACTCAATTCAAGTTTCAGGTTATCTTAGAATGCGTGAATATTTACTTGTTTCCTCAAATGCATCCTTTTATCATATTCAAAGTTGTGTCATTGCTTCATGATTAGACTAACTTTCGAGACCAGGCTGAGAATTCTGCGTGCATGTCATGTCACTAGAGTCAGCATGAAATGAACTATAAAAGAAAAAGTAACCTAAATAAAAACAGACTAGAACTACAGGAAAACAGAAGATTGCATTAGACAAGTGGTGAAAAGGGTTTGAACAAAACAAGAAAAATAGACACGGGTTACAACCCTGGAACAATCCTAGATAACACTAGACGAGTTACTACAATAAAACAAACTAGGCAAAATAAGAAGAAGAAGGGTTTGAGCCACAAGACCATATCCAGATTTCAACCTTGACATAACCCGGACAACAAAAATGACAACAAAATAAACCACCAAAGCTCCTTCTTGACTATCCCAGAAAGGAGTGTCTTTCCAATCACCAAGCTCGACATCTCAGCCACTGAGTTCCACATCAATATTACCAGAACCTCCACAAGTCTCCATCACGTTGACATCAATATTACCAGAACCTCCGCATCTGCGCACTCGTATTTGTGAGAAAAATTTTGCATCTGCGAACAAAATATATGAAGACGGGCTCCTCACATGTGGACAATATAGCTGCACCCGCGACACCGCAGAAGCAGAACTAGGAACGCAGAAGCGAGATGCTTCGCAGATGCAATCACTGGACAACAAAAGTAACCTTCACACCTGCGGATGCCTCTGCAGAAGCAACACATTGTGACTAGCACCAACGTCACAGAAGAGACCAAGAACCTCGCAGAAGCGGCTCCGCATGTAATGACCCGGCCAGTCGTTTTGATAGTGATAGCCCCGATCCCCTGTTTACTGCTTTCCCCGTACCTTTTTATGCTTATATGACTCGCCGAGATTTCTTGGTTGTGGTTTCGGAGTGTTTTAGGACTTAGTTCCTAAACGATAGCTTCAGCCTTAGGATTTTGACCATAGTCAAAACTATGCGAAGACGAATCTGGAAAGGAGTTTCATCGGTTCCGTTAGTTCCGTTGGGTGATTTTAGACTTAGGGGCGTGTCCGGATTGTGTTTTGGAGGCCTGTAGCTTATTTAGGCTTGAAATGGCGAAAGTCGAATTTTTGTAGATTTTGACCGGTAGTGGACCTTTTGATATCGGTGTTGGATTCAAATTCTAGAAGTTGGAGTAGGTCCCCATTGTTGAATATGACTTGTGTGCAAAATTTGGGGTCAATTGGACGTGTTTTGATAGGTTTCGGCATCAGTTGTAAAAATTTGAAGTTTCAAGTTCATTAAGTTTGAATCGGAGGGTGATTCGTGTTTTAGCATTGTTGGATATAATTTGAGGGCACGACGAAGTTTGTATGGTGTTTTAAAACTTTTTGGTAACTTTGATTGAGGTCTCGAGGGTCTCGGGTGTGTTTCGGATCATTATCGGATGCATTTTGGACTTAGAGAAATGGTTGAAGTTTTGTGATCTGGTGCATTTGGTTTCCGTATACACGATCGTGAGAGAGGGGCTGCGATAGCGTAGGCTTATCTGGGAAGAGGAAGGATTTGTTCTTCTCATTCGCGGGCAGGAGTATACGAATGCGTATTGGTGTGAAGTGGTGCTTCGCGATCGCGTGGCCAAGGTCGTGTTCGCATAGTGTTAAGGAGGCTAAAGCTAGGCCATGTGCTTTTCTCATCGCGAACGCGTGAGGACGTTCACGATCGCGTAAGTATGAGAGCCAGTGCATCGCGTTTGCATGGTGATTTACGCATTCGCATAGGTTTGAATCATGGGGCAGCGAAATTGTGCTTCGCGATTGCGAGGCTATTTCCGCGATCGCGATTAAGGAATCACTGAGGAGAATATAACATTTCACAAAACGAGGGTTTGGCCATTTCTATCAAAACTTGAATTTAAGAGCTCGGATTTGGACGAGATTTTGAGGGATTATCAGAGACATCGACTGGGTAATGATTCTACACGTCATTTTGGTTATATCCCACTAATCTATTACTAATTCCATCTTTAATTTCGGATTTGGGGTTGAAAATTTGGGAAAATGGGAAGAAGTTCTTCAACTAAAACTTTGAGTTTTGAAAGGCGATTTGATGTTGGATTCGAGTAATTCTTATATGGTTGGACTCGTGAGTGAATGGGTGTTCATATTTTGTGACTTTTACCCGATTCCGAGACGTGGGCCGGGGAGGCTTTTTGGGTCGATTTCCTAATTTCTTGCTTTAGCTTCGATTTCATTAATTAGATTGGTTTCTTATAGATATATTAATTGTATGTAATTGATTTTGGCTAAATTTGGGCCATTCGGAGTCAAATATTCATGGGAAAAGCATTGCTACCGATTGATTAAGCTTGGTTCGAGGTAAGTGGCTTGTCTAACCTTGTGTGGGGGAAATCCCCTTAGGATTTGGTACTGATATGATGTGTGAGCTCCGTGTACGCGACGCGATGAGTGCGTATACGGTCTATTTGTTGCAAAATGATATTTTACTGAGTAATTACATGTTTTCATCTTAATTGAGTATACTAGTATGTGTAGTTATCCTGTTAGCCTAGAATATCATGTCTACACTTAAATTGCTTAACTGAACTCTTTGCAACATGCTTAGTGAGTTCCTTCTTCTTTTCTTGACTTGTACTGAGTCTAAACTGTAGATTCTCTTGATGTAATTGTTATCTTTATTTGTTTGAGCTGTGTATTTACTTTGGGACTAACTACAGGATGGTATCCGGGGAGATCCCCCTACATATTTACTTTTGAGACTACGAGGCGGTACCTCGGGAGTTCTCCCTGCATATTTATTTTGGGACTACGAGACAGTATCTTGGGAGATCCCCTGCTGCTTACTTTGTGTGTTGAACTATTATTGTTGCGTTTCCTTTTGCTTAATTCTAGTCTATTTTTATATTGTATATTTCCTGCCTCATTTATTATTTATCAGTGGGCCTGACCTGACCTCGTCACTACTCGACCGAGGTTAGGTCTGGCACTTACTGGGTACCATTGTGGTGTACTTATGCTACTATGTTGCACATGTTTTCGTGTGCAGATCGAGATACACCATTCCAACCTCGTTATTAGTCGTGCACCTGCTGCTGCTACGGAGACTTCGAGGTACATCTCTCGCGTCCGCAGACCTAGGAGTCCCCCTCTATCTCTTTGTGTAGTTCTTCTTCTAAATACTAATGTATAGAATATATAGTAAATTCTTAGAAGCTTCTGACTTATGATGTTCCAGGTCTTGGGAAAATTCTGTACGTATTTATCGAGAGTTGTTATTGTATATGCTGAGAGGAATTTCTATCAATTATTTCATTATTGTTGTTGTTACTGGTTTAGATTTATGTTTTCATTTTCATTGTTATTTCAGCAATGTTAGGCCTACCTAGTCGTAGAGACTAGGTGTCGGTGCAACCTCTCACAGATGGTGATGACCCGTATCGAAGGATTTGACGACCAGGCACCTGCACCCCCTGCTAGATCCACTAGAGGCCGGATTCGGGGTAGAGACTGAGGACAACCATGTAGTGCAGCCAGAGCACCTGCACGAGATGTGATAGAGGAACCCCCAGTAGCTCCAGCTTGAGGGTAGGCACCTGAGGTTCCTATTGTTGCACCAACCCTCCAGGAGACTCTATCCCAGTTCATGAGCATGTTCAACACCTTAGCTCAGGCTGGATTGATTCCACTAGCTCCTGCCATATCTCACGCTGGGAGAAGGGCACAGACTCCCGCAACCCGTATTCTTGAGCAGAGGGTCCAGGTTGACCAGGCCCCAGAGTTTATACTTATGCAGTCGGTATCTCCTGTCCAGCACGAGACTAGGGCATCGGCTTCTGAGGCGGAGCAACTCAGAATTGAGAGGTATAAGAAGTACCACCCACCTACCTTCAGCTGATTGGCTACAGATAATGCCCAGGGTTTTCTGGAGGAGTTCCACAGTATTCACCATACTATGGGCATAGCAGAGACGAGTAGGGTTTCCTTTACCATATTCCAGCTTAGAGGATCAGCCTATATATCACGCCCCAAACCCAGGGAGGTGTGGCTGGCACCCGGTACCATGCTGGCCCGAGCGAACCACTATGTAACTCATTTGTTTTTCTTCTGTAACTATCATGGGCCATCATGGCCACAACTCATAGTGTATAACTATAAGCGGGCAACACTGTATCAATAAACTATCGTTCTTAAAACATGAATACATATCGGCTGTCAAGGCCTCTACTATACATAATAAACTTGTGTCTACAAAGACACTAAGATTATTAAACATAAAATGGGACAGGATACCGGTCTACCCATAAGTCTGTAGCAAAACTTTAACACAGTGACTTATAGACTCGGCTGCACTCCGAGTGAGGTGGAGTCTTACCGATCCTTCGCTGAATGCTAACCTCTTCTACTATGAGGGCTCGTCAAACTGATTGTCTATACCTGCATGCATGAATGCAGCATCCCCAACAAAAGGACGTCAGTACAAGTAATGTACTGAGTATGTAAAGCATGTAAATTAGTATTTAAAGGACATGGAAGAAACATGGAGTAAAGGACTCAACCTGTAAGTCTGGATAAATCTGTAAATCATGAAATATTTATAATGTCATGCATATTCATATAAATGTCATGTAATGCATAGGTCTGTACGTACATAACATCATCAAGCCTCTGAGGGCATCTCATTATATCATCTCGGCCACTATGGGCAAATCATCAACATATACCAGCTGATCAGGTGGTGGTGCGTAATATATACGCGTATATAACGTCGTATGGTCATGGGTCAATGTACATGTATAAATGAATAAGTACGTCAATAAAATCTCTCGAAATGTCATAAGACCATTATATCTCTGATTAGTATCATGAAACAAAATTTATCAACTTACATATTTTCTGAGACCCATGAACAGACGATAGAATAATATGACACATGGGGAATCAAGAACATAAGCATCTCTAGTATTTCTATGAATAGAGCCATGTATGGAAATTGTGAATTTGCTCATTTCTTTTGTGTTGTATAGATCATGCCAAAAGAAAGAAGGGATAGACTTAATATACCTGAGCCAATTCTCTTAACAATCTCTCTAACAAGCCCAAACCGTGTCACAACTTTAAACCATGCTTTTAAATCAGTTCTGAACCCACGTCCGCAACAAACAATAATTAAGAGATCTATAATCAACTACTTACCTAAAGACAAGCCATAACCGACCATCATTGTCAAGGTTACACCATTAATCATTCACTGACCAACAATGTCAAATTTATACACATCCTTCTAAACCCTCACTATTCAGAACCATCCAATCTTAAATATAGTAAAACATTAATCCAACAACCCGGTATTAAACACCTACTTACCAAATTCCGCTTATTCTCTAAATATCAAGAATGCTCAACAGTTGTCCCTCAAATGAAATTAAAAGACCCTTGCTCGAAGAGGTTACTCTATGTTTCCTTAAACTTGCCAAAACTGCTAATTGGAATTCAAGAACGGACAGGGGAAGTCAGGTTAAGACATTTTGCTTCGCATAACGTAACTCTGATGTAGCTTTTCATAAAGCATACCCCTACAAGGCTTGCACCTATGTCAAGGGTTGAGAGTCATACATGACTGAACATGCTTCATGTGGATATAGATTTTCTTCTTTGAACCACCAGAACATTGGAAGTTTGGAACATGTACTTTGTCTTTTAACACTCAAAGCTATTTGGTGGAGAATAGAATCAAGAAGAAAATAATAGCCAAAAAAACTAGCTGAAGGAATGGAATGGAAGGGCTCATTCACACCACAAGGCTAAAATGAGACATAAAATGTCTCTAAGCTTCAGATGTATATCCACTTATAACGATGTGAATGTATGTATAGATTTTATTATATAAATTCATCAAATATTCATAGGAAAAGGACTTTGACGCCTAATCTAATATGACTTAAGAGTTATATGTTTGGTTAGTGGCTTGCTGCCACATGAAGGTGAGGTGGGGATTTGTTAATCTTCATCTACTTATTAGGTAATTAGGTAGTGTCCCGTTATCCGGTAATTAACCAATTACCTTCATAATTAAGAAGTATATCAATTTACTTAAAATACTATTGTTGGTTGTAAACGCCCACGCAAGTATACGTGATCGTACCAAGTAATATAATGTTAAATCGAATGTCGAACCCACAAGGACTTGNATAATAGCCAAAAAAACTAGCTGAAGGAATGGAATGGAAGGGCTCATTCACACCACAAGGCTAAAATGAGACATAAAACGTCTCTAAGCTTCAGATGTATATCCACTTATAACGATGTGAATGTATGTATAGATTTTATTATATAAATTCATCAAATATTCATAGGAAAAGGACTTTGACGCCTAATCTAATATGACTTAAGAGTTATATGTTTGGTTAGTGGCTTGCTGCCACATGAAGGTGAGGTGGGGATTTGTTAATCTTCATCTACTTATTAGGTAATTAGGTAGTATCCCGTTATCCGGTAATTAACCAATTACCTGCATAATTAAGAAGTATATCAATTTACTTAAAATACTACTGTTGGTTGTAAACACCCACGCAAGTATACATGATCGTAGCAAGTAATATAATGTTAAATCGAATGTCGAACCCACAA